>JAWRVF010000503.1:0-258883 GCA_036785485.1 Physcomitrellopsis africana | reverse complement strand
AAGTCTTAGATTCAAGCCGGCGCCAAAATAAGTTGAAATATCTTGTTCACTGGCACGGATACGATATTAGTGAGCGCACATGGGAACCAGCAAAAAATCTGGCAAATGCAGCGAGGAAGGTGGAGACCTTTCATCAACAACATCCATCGAAACCAAGATGAAGACTTTCCCTATAAAAGAAATAAGATGTAGGCAAGATAACATTCAACTTTCTATCCTTGTTTGTAGCTTCTTTGTATTTTGTAACGCTAAGGAGATGGAGAATCAACAGCCAGCGGATTTGACTCAAGAGCCTTCATATGCTGACCTATCGGACGAGACATTGCGACTATCACAACCCTCAAGACGACGCAACCGAGATGAAGATCTTCAAGAACGACATGTTCTTCCTCGAATAGATGGTGAGATACAACGTTGTCGTGGTAGAGAGAATCTGCCTTTGAGAAAGCGCTGGGCTTCTGGCTGCCACTAATTACTCAAGCAAGATTCAAGTATAATAAAAACCCCCAATTTTATATAAAAGAGATCTCCATAGGGCTATTACACCCAATACACAAGCCTAATTTCCTCAAACCTCTCAAAACATAACAAAATACTCTAAACCCTCATTCTCCCGTAGGAAGGGAATTTTTCCCGAACTTCAATAACCCATAACTTTTAATCCAACCGTCCAACTATTCTAAATTTACATGAAGTACTGATATATTCTTCACAACTACCACCACAAATTTCAACCGTCGATTCATTATCGATCTTTAGATATCGCCAAAACCCTAGCAGTAGCATTAAACCCTTGTTTACAAACACCCGTGTACTAAATTCTTCATATCTCACAATCTAAAAGTCCAAATGCTATGAAACTTTGATGTATAGCTTCTTAGCACAATAATACACCTTCCTGGAAATTTTGAGACAAAAATTCGTCCAAAAACTTAAGATATGGCAAACCCCATCACCATCAACAAAATGGTCTACTTACTGCCTTGGAATTGGATGCACTGTCTTCAACTCTTCATATCTCCTTTGTCTAAACTCAAAACTTAAGAATTCCTTCATAACAGACGTAGATCTTGAAATCACCTTTCCAACCGCACCGTCCGATCTCCAAAAGCCTCCGTACAACTCCGCGAAATCCCAAAAGAGTGACAATATGTATGAAATCCACTCTTTAACTTTGAACAAGTATAACTTCTTCACCCTAACTCCAAATCGCCTAAAATTTCCTCTCAAACTATATCCAAAACCCTAAACTTTACAACCCTACCTCTGAAATTGCGAATCCCCTTTTTGAAGTCGCCAAAAACCCTTGTTAAGGTCGCGGGCAGCCTCCTCAAAGCCCATTGGGCATGGTATTCGACCAATAGGGATGAAGTTCCCTATTCATTGCCTTCATCCGACCATGGCTTGTTTTCATTCCTCCCAATTATCCTCTTACTAGCTTAAATTTTCATCCTTAAGTCTCCACCTTCTCTCAAGGCTTCATACTAAATATTTAGATCTTATATTTTTTAAATACCATAATCAAAACAAGTAAAAATAAAATAAAGTTTCTTCTATCAATCCCTTTAATTTATTTTACTAACCATTCTAACATATATCTAAATCTATAAACATATTAGGCATTTTGAGTGGATTTTACATATTGTAAGCAATTACAATGCGACAATGTGTTTAGTATCGTGACTTATGGAAGAGATTCTCGATGTTTGGTGATTTTATTAGAGATAGGAACAACTCCTGACGGTGTTCCAGATGTGATATTCAAAAGAAGTTATGAAGGTCATAACAATGATCAAATAACAGGGTGGTCTTCTCGCCCTGGAATGGGACACTATCGATGGCTGAGAGGACCCATCAATTACCTTCGAAGAGAACAAAGATCAGAGTATGTGGCAAATACTATTCGTCGCATCTTAGACTTTCTACACATGTAATCACCGCTCCTCGTGGAACTTGTCCTTTAAAGGGGGGGATAATGTCACGGACATATACATAGTTACCTATATGATCAGATAGAACTAGATAAAAGAAGGTAAAAGCAGGTTAATTCCATAATATCTTTAGAGAAACTTCCTAGAAACTTCATAGACGCTGCTTTGACTTTATAAGTGTCCATAGTAGACTTTTGGATTAGAAACTTGGTCAATAAGTTAGCCACATGTCGCACATGTTGGTAGCTTGAAGACCAAGCTAAATACGTGGCGAACATATAGGAAACTTGCCCTGCAAGTTCGACACGTGTCTTGCAACTTGGACACGTGTCTTGTAAATTGGACACGTGTTGGAGGTCCTATAGAACGTCGCCACTTAGCTCTTAGGTAGATAGTATAAATAGAGACAAGAGTGAAGCCTTCTTCACTCTTGTCAACTCCTTTCTTGTTTCCAGTCTAGTTCAAGAGTCTCTAGTTTTCTTGTCTTTTGGCATTAGCCATTCCAGTTTCTTTTTAATACATATACTTCTTTATATTTATTTCTTTGAGAGAGGTCTCACTTGTTTATTTGATTTCATCCAGTTATTGTCCTTGACACCTTATGACAAATTAGACTATTAAAGATTAGAACCATTTGTTATTCAAAAATAAATTAATCTTGTTGCTTACCATTTGAAACTATCAATATTTATAAAGATATCAAAATAAGATATATTTATCTTATATTGAAATAAATCATTATAAAGAATTTGGAATAGAAGAAGTATTTAATTCAAGAATAAAATGAAAACAATCAAAATATTTTGTGCATTAGCATGGCTACACCATTAGTGATTGTATATAAGAGCCAATTTATAACTTAGTTAATGCTTCTCAAAAAGTGTAGGAATTTCATCAACAATATGCCTCCAAATCCAAAGCGACAATACATGTGCCAACTATCCGGAAATATTGCCATGACATTTAAACTAGAAGGCTTGAACATGACACTTTTTAAATTTTATGAATTTTTTATAGAAAGAAAAAAAAATACTTACAAAAGTTTTGAGATTAATTCCTACATACAATATAAATAATATATCCAATATCATTCTATTCTACCTAGAATGTATAATTTGCTTTTGTTTAATATATAAGCCATAAATAGCCAAGATAATGATATCTTGTAATTTAGGCCATTTCAACCAAGTAGTTTAAGTCATTGATCTCAAGAAGAAAAACTATTCAAACCACAAAGACGTCAAAAAATACCTAGTAATTAATCAGTGGTAATTATCATTGAAATTAAATCTATCTATGAAGATTATTCAAAAGTTATATTTGAAGAAGTTTTGCCAATAAAGACACACAAGAACAAGCTTAGTCTCAAATAGTAGGAGTTGGTTATTATTGTTGGTTATAAAGACCAATGAAAATTTTTAATTTGAAAAAGACAATTGAAATGTATTGCAGAGATTATAAGAAACATCTTTGATTTTTTTTACCTTTAAACAATGTTTGTTTTATTACTCCTTGAGGAACTTGAAGCTAAAAGGAGAGGTGATATCACAGACATCTATTTAAAAAAAGATTTAAAAAGATTCTATAAAAATTTTAAAGTCTCTTAATAGTTCAAAAAAGTTTTCAAGATTGCTTCACATTGAAATAACAAAGAAGTCCGTCAAAAAGAATCTCAAGATGATTTTAGGACAAAGCCTTCTACAACAAAGTTACTTGTAAGCTTTCTAATTCCTAGCATATATATAGGTGTTGAGATTGAGAGGCTCCTCAATCTCAACAACACATGTCTTGTGGTTTAATTTGGACCTTCTAATCTTATTTTTGTTCTAATAATGAATTGCCTTGCAATAAGATTCATGTATTTTGTTATAGTCTTGCATAGTTCTTTAACCTTGTCTATCATACAAAGAAGTTTAGAAGCCACAAGAAAAAAATAGATTTTATAAAAAACAATTAGCCAAATTGAACTAAAACTACATTTTTATTTTTATTTTTTTTATTTATATATATATATATATATATATATATATATATATATATGTGTGTGTGTGTGTGTGTGTGTGTGTGTGTGTGTGTGCGTGTGTGTGTGTGTATGTGTGTGTGTGTATGTATGTGTATCTTTTAAAATTTTAATTTTATAGTATAATACCTTGATATACAAGCAATTAAATAAAACTTTATAAAAAAAAAATTTGATCAAATATGTTGAATAGGTTATTGAAATTATTTATTAAAAAACCTTCTTAAATTTTCTTATTTTTTGAACTATTAGATGAATATTTATAAAATAAAATTAAAATTATTTAATTTTAAAATTTACTATTAAATTTTTTAAAATTTTTAAAAATAAAAAATCATATGTATATATATATATATATATTTGGTATAAAATTGATACTTGATATAAAATTGATGTACTTATTTTGTAGAGTTCTTTTTTATTTTTTATTTAGATAATTTAGTTTAAAATTCATACTTTAAAATTAATATTAGGTTAAAATTTTGTTGCAAAAATATTATGGTACATATCACCAAAGGTTAAAAAATAAAAAGATAAAAGAAATCATAATATTTTTTATTTTTAAAAATTTAGAATTTACTTTTATTTACTTTTTTATCAAAATATTTCTTATATTAATAATTTTTGATATAATTATTTTAAAAAACCAAGTAATATTTTATTTTAATTCTATTTTTCATATAAGCAAAGTATTACTAAGTTAAAATATCTTTTTTATTTTGAATGTAATTTTAAAAATTTTTAAAACTAAAAATTAAAAATTTAAAGCATTAAATTTTTTTGACATATAATATTATATATATATATATATACTAGTAAAATTATTGAATTAAGTCTACGAGTAAATTTTTATTGTTTGAATAATTAATTTACTTACTTTTTAAAAATTAATATCTATGTATTATAATTTATTTGTTTTAAGTTACATATAAGGTCTTAATTAGTAGCTTACTCTTCAAACCAGCCAAATACTTATTATTATTGGTGTCTTTAGAAAAAAATTGAAATACATTTTCTTCATTTAGTCACAAAATTTAAGTAACTAAAATATGTTTTGATCATCAGAATTATATATATATATATATATATATATATATATATATATTATACACAATATATCCATTGACAAACATATAAGTTAATATAATATAATTTTATATGAAATTAACATAAGTATGTCTTGACCATCAATAAATTAATACATAAAGACAAAAAATTATGATTTAAATAGTTTTTTATTAAAAAACTTGAGATTGTAAAGAGAAGTAACAGTAAGGATTATATATATATATATATATATATATTTATATTTATACACACACATACACACATGCATTGCTTAGAAAATATTATAAAGGCAATATCTTGCTAATTTTTTTATAAAATTAATTAAATTATTCTATATTATTGTAGCCAAAGGAATTATTTTATCAAGAATATATTGTATTAAGATGGCTCTATCAAAAACACATTATCAAAATATCTAATAAGACTTATTAAAAATCCTATTAATACTTTTTCTAATAAAACCTTCTATGCCAATGAAACCAAAAATTTCTATTTTATTTATTTATCTAAATTTTTTAAATAATAACAAAAAAAAAATTATAAATTTAATATAATTTTAGTTTTTAATTTTAAATTATATATATATATATATATATATATATAATTGTTGCATCACATAAAAACCATTTTTTTATCTTTAATTATTGCATCACATAAAAACTATTTTATTTTTACAAATCTAATTTTTTCTAAGTTCTTTTTTAATTGGTGCAACCAAAGTACTTTTATATTGCTTCTATTATAATTTTTTTTTTTTTTTTTTTTTTTTTTTTTGTATTTAATCTAAGACTTATATAAAAAAATAGTTGTTTATATATTTATATTCTAATTTAAGTATTAAAATAATTTAGTACTTAAATACCAAAAATAATGATTAATTATCAATTATTTTTGATATTTTATTATTAATTATAATTTATTTTTGGTATTTTGGCTCAAATAGAAGACAATTTTATGCTAGTATAATATGAGATAAAGAGTTTATAATAAAATTATTTTGTTATGAATAAAAATAATTTATAGTAAAATTATTTTATTATAAATACCAATAATTTATAACAATAACTTCTCTAATAGTTTTTTTCTTTTTAAGTCAATCAAAAATTCCAAATCCAACTTCTCTTGCAAGAAAATAGCTCCATTTGGACAAATAGTAAAAGAAAATGTGTAATAAGATTAGAAATTATATTTAAAACAAATTTTTTAATAAATGAATGTTCTTGGTGATATAAACTGAATTAAATATAAAGTCACGTCTAACATTAAGTAAGCTAGACAAAATTATATGTCAAAAATATTTAAGAGAAGTTGAAAGTTGAAGAAAAATACTCAATAATTTGTAAATATCATTCATATTTGATAATAATGATTGCCATTAAAGTTTAGAATGTTTCAAAATAATAAAAATAATAAAAACTCAATGGTTTTTTTGTTTAGTATTTTTGTAGTATCTAAAATTTTAAAACTATTAAAAATAAAAATAAAAATCAATATTTATTTTAATATTTAAATTTAAATTTAAATATTTGACATTATTAGATTAGTCATTTTAAAAAGATATTTGATACTATTCAAAGTCTTATATGATTTTATTATACTTTTTTGGTTATTTTTAAACCTTTATTTATATCTAATTTTGAGTTATTTAATTCAATTTCTTATTACAAGTTTTAGGAATTTGTGTACATTACATGACAGTTCAAAACATTTGTAGATGGTTGAAGTGTTTTTATAATTGTATTTTGCAAATCCTTTACAAGGGTTTAATTTTTTAATATATACAACTCATTAGAAAACTAATAAAAAACTAAAAATACTACAATCATAGTTACAAATTTTAGTCCACAATAGAAAGAATAAATCTAAAATTTTATCTTCTACAATAGATTCTACATTTTTCAGATGTATTCCATTTATCAACAGCAAAACAAACAGACAAACAAACAAATAAATAAACAAAAAATAACAAAACAAATCAATGTCTAATGACATTAATTTTTAAAAATTGAAGATTAAAAAATTATGAATAAAAATTAAAATAAGATATTTGTATAAAATTTTAAAAATCAATTATATGATTTTTTTTTCTATGAGGATAGAATAATTTCAAAAATACACCTGTGGAGTTTATGGGTTTGTAGTAAAAATTAAATACTTATGATTTATAAAAAATAATTTAATTATTACTGTATATTTTTAATATCATTTATAGTGTATGAATGTTTTTAGTAAATAATGACATAATATTAATTCATAAAATCAGCTTAAATAAGCAACAATGAATATGCCATGATTGTCATTTGAATCACATTAATATTTGGTATTTGGTGTTATATTTGCATCAATTATTAACAATAAATCAACTTGTACCTAATAATCTAAAAACTTACATGATTTTACCTTCCTTCTTATTTATCTCATATACTTTGTATTTAAATATTTTAAACCCACAAACTTAACTCATCATGATTTTAACTTAAACATGTTTATAATTGTTATGCAATGATTTTGTTTTTATTTATTTTTCCTTATTCAAATTCCATCTCAAACACATCTCTACTAATTATTAGCAACTCATAATACATTTTCTTAAATTTTTGTAAATATCACCCTTTTAAGGTGGGTCTAACACAAGTTTTGAGAGTCAATACTATTTATTTCATGTAGAAAAAAAATAAAAAAATAAAAAACATAAAAAACATTTTACCTCATTTTTTCATCTTTGAAGTTCCAACAACTCACTTTCTCACCTTGAACCTAAAAAAAACCTCTCTTACACATTTTAAAATAAAAGTGATAAATGCTTTACATTTTGCAATATTTATAAACTTAACTTTTAATGCATAGTGACATTTATATGGGTTGCAATGTAGTTAGTAAGAAGATGTTCAAATTCTACATATTATAAACTCATTATAACAACATGGTGAAAAGTCATATTCCTTAAATCTTGGTATTTTATTATGAATATTCTCACTGTGAGAAAAGTATGACTGTTGTGAGAAGCTTATTCTTCAAAATGAGATATGGAAAATAATGGAGAAAATGAGGAGTGTTGACAAAGATGAATGATCTGCAGCCAATGGCAAGCCAGCAACAAAAATAAAATAAAATTGATATAAATCCACTTTTCTTCTAATATCACAGGACTATATTAAGCATTACATGATTGAGGCACAAAACCCTTGACCCAATATGTAAAAGTGGGGTAAGTTGGCATGGCACTCTATTGCTCATCTAATCCAACATGCACTGGGACCCATACCCAAGTTGTGCCCCATACTTTGCCCCTAAATAATTGAGAAATTTATAAATATATAAATGCATATAAGTAAACTAATATAGATATCACATGGAACATTCCACAGAACATTCTCTCTTGACTTACTTGACACTCGGGCTCCACTGTTTTTGGCAGATGTGCCTGTATGCTGCCAAATGGCATGAACAGTAGTGTTCATTGCCCTATTTTCATTTCCTTTTTTAATAACAAATAAAACAAAGGAAATATAACAATAAAAATATCCATATCATACAAGATTCAGGTTGAAACGTTGTCATATTCTTGGTATATGATAATTTTGGGGCAGAAAATAGAAAAGTTCTTTGAAGCTGCTGGAGTGTGGGAAACCTCTAGAAACAGAGTGGACAGCTCCTCCATTCCAGCACATCAGACATTTATCCATTCATCAGAAACTTCATTCATTCACTGATCCATAATATCCAATTATCATCAATATCATCATTCGTTCATCCACAATTATATCAGTGGGGCTTCATGTGAATACATGAGACCAGTAGATATTTGATTCTGTTGACGTGGCTCATCCTATCCATCTGGCAACCAAAAAGTTGGTATTCTACTGGCTTCTAAAAGTGTGAAAAAGCTTCACACTTATAGCCCAAGCTGGTTTCTGGAGTCAACTGGAAAACAAACAAAAGAAATGCCAAAAGCAAGAGCAAGCTCTGAAAATACTCATGAGACTGGATACCTTTTCATAGATCTTCTTCAATTCAAAACTCGAAGGAAAATAAAATAAAAATAAAAATGATGACCTTTGTTTGAAAGTTTCAAGGTTATCTTTGTTTCTTTCAATGCCATGCATCTAGATTTTGTTCAATTTTTCATAAAATACATTTTTTGGTTGCTTGTTTTTGTTCAATAAATACAAATGGTTTGAAATGCCTTAAGTAACAATTTTTTTTCTTTTCTTTTTTTTTCTTTTTTTTCCTTTGATCTTTATTCTGCAGTGATTAGGATAAAAATCTTTTGACTACCAGCATTGCTTATTTCCTCTAACATAAGCAACTTTTGGTATGACCCTATGTAGATTATTTTTTGAACAATGTCACTTGTGCATGATCTCAACTTGTACCATATTTTTCAACTCTTATGTATTTATTTATTGGAGAAACTCTTTTGTGTAATTAAATACACACTCACAATAAGTTCTATCTTCAAAGAATGATATATATATATATATATATATATAGCGAAGCAAGAGTTGGGAATTTTATTCATTTGAAATCTCACATAAAATTTTGGGAGCTTAAAACAAATAAATCAAATCAAATAAATTGAATTCACATTTTCAAACTTGAGTATCATATCAAACAATTAATTTTTCAGCCAGGAACTAGTTGAAGCTACCAATCACACCACTAAGTGGTGTCTCTCTCTCTCTCTATATATATATATATATATATTTGGATCTTTTCTGATTTTCAAAATGTGTTGAGCATGCAGCCACTGCATAGAAAGAAAGGAAGAGGGAAAAAGAAAGAAAACTTACAATACTGGAAACATGGCCTTGTGTGAGCTCAACAAATGCCACTAGGTCAATTTTATAAAAAGGTGGCCAAGTTGAGATGAAGGTTTGCAAATGGTACATTATTTTATTTTATTTTCTTCTAAAGTTATAGAATCCATGTTTATTAAAACATAAGATTAGGGTCAAGTAGCAAGCCACCTCTTTGTGAGCATCCACATATCTTATTGTTTAAAGATTGCTGCATAATAATTAAAAATGGGTGCATGACAGCTGTCCACAGCTTTCTAGACAGTGGACACACTTTAACACTTCAAAAAATTGTTTCATTTAGTTGAAAGAATTTCTTTGTTCTTATGACATCGCATGACAACATCCATATTTAAAACATTTTTCTAACCTTTTCTATGTCAACCTTCATTCTTTTGAAAATGTTGTATCCACATGGGCAACATGCATACTTTATGTAAAAACACAGTGATTGTTTAAAAGTACTTGTTGGATCATGGTGAATGGCTTTTGAAAATCTTGCTCTATCCTATTGTGTACCTTTTGTTACTATTTGTACAACCTATATGGTCAATTTTAGGACCATGCTTTTGATATGCAAATCTTGTAAAAATAAATAAGCAATTAAAAGTATGAATGTTGCTTTGTGGATGAAATTAATTTGATCCAAGTCTTCAAGAAATTAGTTGCTAGTAGTTGTAGTACTTTTCAGTTGTCCAATAGAAGGAAAGATGAAGAAAGTTGTTTTGCAATTTGATTATACAGTTTCTCTATTGTTGACTTCTGGGTTGGAATCTACATTTGATTTCTTGCTGTAATTGAGTTGCAATTTTAAGTGTAATACTTTAAATTCCTTCACAATTTTTTGGATGGGAAGGGCATTCTGTTTCTTGGCATGGAGCTTTCAAGACATTAAGACTTTTTGAGTATAACACTAGTATTTTATTTCTTATGTTATACAATGTTGTCAAATTTTACATTTATTTTTGGAAAATAATAAGTTCCAACCTAGTTCTTGTCAACTTTATCAGTGCCTATTACAACACCAAGTTCTTAAATTTTTCAGAAAAAGTAATGTTTAGTTTAATGATACATGTACATTTCTTACATTTGACTCAATGAGGCCTCAATCACATATTATGAAAAGGTAAAAAAAACTTCAGTTTTCTGATCTGTTTGTAAGATTTTGGATGGATGTTTGTATCACAACAAAACTTGCACTGGAGTGTGTACATTTCTTCTTATTACTTGATAGTGAATGTATGAAACAAGAAATATATGTGTAAGAAGTAGTGCATTGCTGCTGAAATAATGCTAAAAACAATTAAAATGCTTGTGTCTTTTAAAATTTAATCTTATGCCAGTATGACAATATCAACCAATTGCAAGAAGACTTTAAAGCAACATCCTATTAGCAATAATAATATATACAAACTTTTTCACTAATTGGAAGCCAAAAAATATAATTTTAATCTACTGGCCATAGATAGATCAATTATAGATGTTGGAAATATTTGAAGAATATTAAGATTGGAGAGTTACTGCATTAATGTGATGTTATTATTTTGATTCAATTTATTTTTATTTTCATTTTCCTACTCTATAATATCGAATTCCTTGCTAACATAATCATATTTTGTGCCAAAATTTGTCACTTCCCCAATCTTAATAAATGAGAGAACTATTATATTTACTATTTGAGATAATATATTAGTGTATACTCATTGGAAGCTCTTGTAACTAATTTATTAATTGATTACTGTTATTTTTTTTTATTTTTTTTATTTTTTGTTTTTTTGTTTTTCTTCTTCATAGAATTAAAGATACTATATGTGATATAATTGTTGCAAATGTTTTTATTTGAAATGTGTAATGATACATGTAATGTGTAATGGTATGTGAAATTTAAGATTGATGTTTAGGTTTTAATGATTTTTTATTATAAAGAACGAAATATTTGACTTCTAAATATTTTGAAATATCAAGAGGAATATTACTTAAGAATATCATTTAAATAGAATTTTAAAAATTTGTAAAACCAACATAGTTGTAAAATTATTGATTAATTAATAAATATATTATTAACTACTTAAAAACTAAAATAATAGTTAATTTTTTTCTAAAACTATTCTTATTTATCAAATTTAAAATATATATATATATAAATATATATATATATTTTTGGGTTTAGATTTTGATACACTTGAGATAATTATTGATGAAGATAGAGCAAATCCAAATTTGCCAACATTACCAAAAAAATAAAAAATAAAAATAAAATCTTGATAGATTTGGCTATCTAGGTGTAATAGAATTTGCTTTGGTTACAAAGAATGGTAAGTTTTCTACAATTTTAAGAAGCCATATAAGGTAAAAAATTAATACTAATAAATTATAACAATTAATAAAGATATAGAGTATCTTTATAAGAGCAAAGTATGGAATTTAATACAATTATTAAAAATAAATAAAATATATTGGTTGTAAAAAGGTGAATAAGAAAGAAAAAGAAAAATAAAAAGAATTTTGTAAAATAGCTAGAACAAGATACAAAGCCATATTGGTAGCAAAAATATTTATTAATAAATTGTACATATATTGACTTCAACAACATTTCTATTTTGTAATAAAGATTTATATGTTATTAATAATAGTTGCATTACATGATTTGGAATTGAGATAGTTAAGTTTTATTATTATTTTTAGATAGAAAGTTAGAAGAAGATATCAAGTTAAGAATTTTAGAAGACCCAAAAAGATAAAACTTATATATAGGTTGAAAAAGTCATTATGTAGATTGAAGTAAAATCCTAGACAATAGTACAAGTAATTTGATGCCTTTATGGTAAAGTTAGCATACACTTGAAGTAAGTCTTATTATTTTGTATATTTCAAACAATTAAAGAAGACTAGATTATAAAAGTTTGCATTGTATTTGAAACAAAATATAAGAAAAAAAGAAACATCACATAATTTATTTTTTTTATGTTGATTTTGTTGAAGATTTTGACAAGATAAAGTCCATTACATATTGTGTCTTTATAATAATTAGTAGGTTTATAAATTTAAAATCTAGTTTATATTTTATTATAATATTTTTAATCACAATTGTAACATAGATAAATGTTATAAAAGAAATCAAACAAATAATTTGGTTGAAAAGATTTGTTGTTGAATTTGATTTGCTACAAGATCAAACTTCATTATATTGTGATAGTTAAAATACTATACACTTAGCATAGAATTGAGTACATCATTCTAAAACAAAGCACAAACATGTTAGAAATTATAATATTTAAGATGATATTGTTGATGGTGATGTTTATTTTGAAACAATAGACATAAAAATTAATGCAATAGATATATTTGTAAAATCAGCAATAATTGAGAAGTTTAAGTAATATTTGATTATTTTTAGTGTAAAAATATTTGATACAAAAAGAACCATTAAGATGTCATAGAAAATATATTAACAATTTTTTTTACTTATGTAGATAAAATTGAATTTAAGGTGGAAATTATTATAGTTATGTCTTGTATTTTTGCCTTATGCATTGTTAATTAATATCTTTGTGGGAATTCCAAGGGAAGGCATGGGTGGCTTTTATAGCCCTTCTATTTGTACAAGCAGTAACAACAATATTCTTGCAATATAATATATAAACTATTTAATGGATGATTATGATATCTTATAAATAATCTATAGGAGATTTAGTAGTTTTAGCACTTAATTTTATTTTTTATTTAAAAAAAAAATTATATATATTTGATTAGAGTATAGTAATATAATCCTATTGATTATTAAAGACATGAATTTGGACCAAACTTTGAAAAGATAATACACTCATATATCATTGAAAAGAAATAAATAAGCAAAGAAGATATAGATATAAAATATAAAAGAATAAAAATGGCTATTATTAAGTACAAAAAAAAATTTAGAGAATTTTGAACAAAGATTGGAATTTTAAAAAGTCATATTATCTATCTAACATATTTCTACCTACTTCTACTTACTTAAGTAATATAAGCATTTATTATATTCAGTATATGTTTTTTCTATATACATGTGATTTTGTGTTTAGTTACTCAAAAATATGTATTATTTATGATATTAAATATTTTTATAAATAACATCATCTTAGTTTTTTAAAAATATTTTAATAAAAATTTAATAATCTATGTATCAAAATTTTAAGATATATTATTGTTTTTAAAATATCCAAATATATAAATTTTATTATAATATAATTGTATTAAAATTTAATTATTAATTTCAATATAGCTCATTATAAAAATTCTTTAGTTTTCTATAATCACATGTTAAGTTTTTGTAGTAAACTTTTAATATATAATATCAATTATATTGTTAATATTATTTTATTATAATATCTATAATTATAATATTTAGATGATTTTTTGATTTAAGATAAATAAAGTAAAATTTGAAATTATATTAATTTTCTAATTAATTTAAATAATATAATTTTTAAATTTATAATTTTATATATATATATATATATATATAACTCTACTTGTTCTTGCTATAACTACAAGTAAAAACCTTCTTGTGACTTCTTTGCAAGTACAAAAATAATTAGTTCATGATAGCTACTAAAAATATTATATATAAATAAGCTATTTTTAAAAATAAAAATATACATCCATGATCTAATTTAACTATGTACATGTTGGAAAAATAAATTTTAATATAAGACAAGATTCAACTTATATTTTGGTTTTTTCTTAAAAAACTACTTTTAATATGCACAATTAACCATGTAGTAGAAAGTAGTATAATAGATTTGTTAAAAATAAGTGATTGTTATATATTTAAAAAAAAATTCTTAAATTTTGGATTCAACAAGGATATTAATATCGTACCACTATCATCTAAGTGTCCAAAATTTGTATCAAATAATATAAAATTTCCTAAAAGCTTTCTCACTAAAATACACATCTAAATTTTTTATTGTAATATTGGTGGCCAATGCATCAAATTTTCTATACTAAAAAAATATTATAAAAATAGAAGGGATTAATCTTAATAATAGAAAGCACCGCTAGCTTCTAGCTGATCGAATGCTTGCCTAATATTAATGGGGATGTTAACTGGTCCTTGCTCGACTTCCTTGCACGATTCCCCTCTTTTTCTTGCATAGTGGAGCTGGTAGATGTCGCTGGCGAGCTTGACTGTGTGCTGGTACTGTTGCGAAGGTCTGGGGGATGTTTGTGTTGAATGTCGACTGCGTGGAATGGGGGTGCTTCAAGTTCATGCTACACGGCTCCTTGTACTGCTTTGGTGTTGAGCTCTGTAGATGCTGCTTCAAACCGTGAAGTCGTGCTCATCTGGAGCCTTTCATAAGCAGTGTAAGGAAACAAACAGGTCTCGGATGGTCTTATGCTCGGGAAAATAAGATGTTGGCTAATGACACTCGGAATGTGGGAACAAGACACAATGTATTCTGCTTCAGGGTTTGCATTTTTTTTGTTAATCATTTCTTTCTCGGGGTTACCTTCGTCCAACACTTGTTCCACTAAGCTTTTGATACTTTTGTGGGTGTACTCTCTCGAGTACGAAATCGGGGAATCAGCTCTGCAGGGTCAATCGGACCGTAGTGCCAACTGATTCTTCCTGCATATAATGGGGCACAAGACTGCTCGAGTGAGTGCTTTGCAAAACGGAAATACCACTTCACTGCACAAATGGAGTCTTTATGTGGAACTGCGTGGAATCGATTGTGACTTCTATTCATTCAGGCCAAAGTCAAGACTCGAGTGCTTGCTCTGTGTTTCAAGCAATTCTTATTCCATGTTGGGTCAAAACGATTGCTGGACTTCGGTAATTCATAAGTCTCAATCATCGGATTGCTTGTCCACACCTTTAAGAAGTGCCCCGTTGTTTCAATGCATTAACACCTAGATTATACTGGTCAAAGCTCCTGATGATGGATGTCTTTTAACTGTGGTTACACAGGGACATGAAACTCAACGATATAGCGTCCCCTTGACGACGTTCCGACGTCTGGGTTGAAGCCCCTCGCCGTTTATCAAATGTAGGTAGCTAGTTATCGCTCGCAACATTTCAAAGGACATTCAAAACTTGAGTACATACAACGCATCTGCTCTATATAAATTAGTACTTCCAGTGACACAACCATCTCAGCATTCTCACGAAGGGTGTATTCATTGGCTCAAACTCAGTCACTGCGAACACGTCAGGCGTTCAAACCGATCTTCACGGCTAACATCGTGGAGAAGGGATTGCATACTATGAAAAATCAAGTATTCGAGGTTATGTTTGCATGTTCAGTGGATCTGATTCCGAAGACCAGGTCCTAAACAAAATTTCCGCCGGCATGATTGGTATACTTTAAGAAGCTACCCCCACGAACTGTATCCCTCCCTCAGTGGAAATTAACGCGATTGGGCATTACATAAGCATGATGTGAATTGCGGCACATACTCTCCTGGAATCACTCCAACTACGGACATGAAAGAGCGGAATGGCGAAAACCTGGTGAACAACAGCGCTCGTGCGATGAAGAATGTATAAACGAATCAATCCTCGATCGTAGCCATGTGTATTCAATTTAGCTGATCTTAAGGGACAGCAGCTTTGGATTAAATAAAGAAAAAAACAATGTCAAGAACCGTTAAAACCATCTTCCCCAATATCAGGTTTAATGTGCCTTACCGTTGCTCCCACATTCCTGTTGTCCAGGAATATGTCCAGTAATGTCTTTAAATCCTATCCCTTCATTGTTAGGGAAATGTGACACTGAATATCACAACTTGGTGATGAGTTGTACTGACTCGTGCTGTGTGTCATGCGGCGTTGGCTGAGAATGACGGCCATTGACAAGCCTGCTTTCGTATCAACAAATTTTTCATGTAACCAAGAGCTCCGATGCATTCAACTACACTGACTTCTGGTTTAGTCTTGACATAATGCTTAATGAGCAAAGTGAGTAGAACGAAATGGATCAACCCTCATCTTTCAATACCTTACACTGTACACGTAAGAATTTTAACATCCAAGTAAATTACTCTATGCATTTTACCTTCTCAACGGTTGTTTTAATCAGGTTCCTTGCAGAAAATCTGAAATTCAGCATACTGTGTGTCGTTCTCCATTTTTTTAGTTTTATGTGCAAACTTCAACTGCCAAAACTTTGAGGTACTTCCAAACTCTTAGATAATGCGTTTCTTTCCACCAATTGCCAGGTTTTTGCTGGCGACACTGCGGTGAATTCTTGGTGGCAACAATATCTCATTAATCTTCTGCTCTAAAGAGTCATCACTAGAGTCATGCTCAAACAACCAGACTTGTCCCCAACTTGACGCCAACTTGTCCCATTCTCAAGGCTTATATGAGGTCGTACACTAGCTTCACAACAGAAACTCATGCCTACGTGCACGCTGTACGTCTAGTAAGTAATTCTTTCCGAGGTACCCAAGTCAAGGGTTTAGCGAAACTGATTGCATGGCGTAGTATGACTTGAACAGTGCCTCGAACACATAGTGCGACGAATGTTTCCTCGTCTCACAAAGACTCGTTCAAGGTGAGCACTGTTCAGTCTCGGCCCCAGTTGTCAAGTGGTAGATGGGGCCCAGAAGCAATCTGCAGCACACGAGAAACGGTGCGACGACCGTTCGAAAGGTGGGTGGAAGCCTCAGCGAGAAGGGGCCAACGCAGCAGCCTCATCTAACAACAGAGGAGCAGGGATTCGGCCAAAGAGCGGCACAGGCACACAGATCGAGATGCCGGAGGCTCCAAAACAGACAAATGCAGGCACCCTTTTCCTGGTTTCGGATTCGCCCTTGTGGAGGAAGGATGGGCAAATCATCCACCTCCGCCTCCACTTCCACTTCCCTTCCACTTCCCTTCCACTTCCACTCCCTCTTCACAATCCTCGCAAACCCCCGCGATGTCATGAGCAATCTCGTCACTGGTGTCAACATGGATCTCAACATGGATCTCGTCGTGAATGATCCAGTGAGACTCATTTCATGCAGCTTCGGCTTCGGTGGTGTCACCTCCGCACCCACCAGGCAACGCTCCAAGCGAGAGACCAAAGCCATTGTTACGGTCTTTTATTTTTTATAAATATAAATATAAATAAATAAATAATTCTTTCATTAACTTGGTGCATTTATTAGTTGTGGAGGTTAGCAACAAGGCGTCCATAGTCCTAACACTCTCCTCACTAAATACAATAGCTCAACATCCTAACTATGTACAATATATTATAGGCTTAGTGGCTTTACTCATTCATGAATAAGTAATCCACTTTAGAGAAGTTAATAATTTCAATATATTATTATATTTATTTTGACACTTAAAGTTTTTTTAAACATTTGAAATTTATTCCAACTACAAAAGAAAAGTTTTTCAATTGTTTGTTGTTTGATTGTTACTCTGTTTCACCTTAAGTATTTTTCCAAATCATTTTAAGTATTTTTTTCATAGTTTTTGGTTTTATAAACATGTCATATTTGGCAAAAAATAAACAAACAAACAAACAAACAAACAAATAATAATTTAACACTTTATTTTTATCAATTAATATATTTTATTTTTTAATATATTTTAAAATAATTATTAATTTTTTTAAAAATTATAGTATCACAAAATGTTTATATACTTGTTGTATAAACATTATATGAACTTGCTAATCATTAAATATATGTTGACTAACCAATTTAGATTTTTTTAAAAAGATCTTATTTGCTCCAAGCTTTGATTTTGGTAGCTCTATTTTTTAATTTACAAACTTATTCTTAATTTTATTAGAAATTAAAATATTATCTAAAATTAGATTAAAAATTTAATTCTATATTTAAGATGTTTTAAAAAAATAATAGTTTTTAAATCAACATCCATATTACATATTCTATCAAAATATATAAACAATGGTTTTATATACTTCAAACTAATTTTTAGTTTTTTAAATTTAACTATTAAAATTTTAGTTTAAATTATTTTGAATAAAAAAGTATATAGTTTTTGTATAAAATGATATTTTTTCTTAATTTTCTTCTATTTTTAATACATACTCTAAAAATATTTGTACATCTTTACATAAAGATAGATTGATCTTGCAATTTTTTACCAATCTAAGTATTGTTAGCAATCAAACTCTAAACTCTTCTTGTACATTCTAACAAAAAAATAACTTATCTTTTTATTCTAATTATTTAAGTCAAAATAAAAATAAAATATTCTTTAATAAGAATCAAATTAAATTATCTACTTTCTTTTATATATAAGGATAAGGGTTCTCTTACTATGGTTACATATTGCAAATTCTAATTAAATCATGCTATCTATTATTAATTTATAAACAATAATTTGAAGACTTTAGAAAATATCTTAAGTCATGGAAATTGGACCAAAAATGTAGAATAATAAATTTTATGTCCACAATTTATAACCAAAGAAAAATATTAAATTTTATATTATAAAAAAATTTGATATAAATATTAGCATTATGAAACTAAATATAATATTTTAATATTTTTAATTGTGTATATGTGTATATGTATGTATAAGTAGGCATGTATATAAATTTGTACTTTTAAATAAAATTGTTAAAACTTAATCATGTTAAATAATTATATTTAAAAATTAATTAATATAAAAATATTAATATGCATTGATATTTTATATGTTTTTATAAATAAGATAGGTATTTTAAGTTTAATAATTTAATATTCAAAAGATGTATTATAGATTGAAATTGTAAATATATTCAACAAATATAAAATATTAGTATAACAATGTTAATATTACAAGACAAGTAATTCATAAGTATATTATATTTTTTGAGCTAAAAAATATAAATGAATGAAATAACTTAAGATTTGAGAAATATATATATATATATATATGATTATTAAAATTTATTTTTATTATTATTATTATCCAATAGATAATATTCAAAAATACTCAAAAATATATTAATAATATTTGAATAAAAAAGTTATATTTTGAATTGCAATAATCTTTAAAATTACAATCTTTTTTTTAAATCTTTATAAATAACACAAATACCAAGTCTATCAAAAAAATTAAAACAAACTAAATAAATCTAAATAAATAAATAAATAAAACTTTAAGAGAATTATTATATTAAAATTACAAGACAAAATATACATCTATTTACCAAATTATAATGTGGCTTGTGTA
The DNA here is from genome assembly GCA_036785485.1 of Physcomitrellopsis africana. NCBI lineage: Eukaryota > Viridiplantae > Streptophyta > Bryopsida > Funariales > Funariaceae > Physcomitrellopsis > Physcomitrellopsis africana. Next base: position 238,894 of record JAWRVF010000503.1, on the reverse strand, counting down.
AATGATCCTATGTGATCTCTTACACCTAATTCTAAGAAAACAAAATCCAAATGTTTCCTAAAACCATCAAAACACATCAGTTGTTTGATTATTATTGTTGAGGACATTTCTTGGCATAATATTGCACAATAATTAAACTAAGGGCCACTTCACACTATGGCCAATTGTTGAGGAGACAAAAGAGTCTATCAATATGATTGGTGGAGAGAAAAAAATTGACCGCTTGGCTTTCACACTATACACAAATAGCTAATAAATATTTTTGTTAAAAGTGCTTATATGACAACATTTTTTGACAATTTTGATGCCAAAGAATTATTCGCTCAACAAGAAATTAGACAGGACAAATTAGATTGAATAATTCCCAATCAAGCAGACAAGCCATATATCATATTTATTATATTTTAAGGACTTTCACCCAATTTCAATTCCACCCAATTTCAATTTCACCCAATTTCAATTTCACCCAATTTCAATTTCAACTGGAGTTGTCCAAGGTCTGCTTGCCCTAAACCATGGCTGTGTTAATTTCATGGAATTGTGATGCATTACAAAGAAAGAAGAGATTCATGCTTTTTATTTCGCAGTCAAAAAACCCATATGAAGCTCATGAGTTTTCAGGCAACGGCATTGATTAGTGAGGCTGGAATGGCTTGCAAATGTGGCGTGTGCTGATGAAGCAGAGCAGGGGGTGGCGGCGCTGCAGTGCTCCTACTCACACATCCATTGCTTGGCTACGCCAAAGGCACCAGGTTTTCTAGCAGGTTTTCGGGCTTATGGGTTGTGGCTCATTGTGCATCATCTCGCACTTGAACATTTCTTCATCGCTCGACAGCTGAAGGATGTTCTCACTCGGAGGTATTCACAGTGCTCAAACCCGGGCATCGATATGTGACCTGCAAGTTCAGGACTTCGACGCTGTTCAACGTGGACCATGCTAAGCACATGGTGGATGTCAAGTTTTTCGTGTCATGAGGGAGTTATGATCAGGTGGACTCGGTCACTGAAGGAGTTTGGGTTCGAGGTGCTGGAGGACTTGGACTTGACGTTGCCACCGGCGAAGCTATCATGGTTTGTCGTAAGATGGAGCGTTTGGTGAGCACAAAGGAAGCTAGGGAGCAAGTAGGCTAACTAGCTGTGTGTAGTTGCAACTAGTCGGGATGTGAGGAGATGGATGCTACAATAGAAGCGACGGGAGTTGGTGCTGTCACTGAGGGCAGAAGGTTCATGGGTAACTTGGTGTCGGGAGGTGCTGCGACAGCATAATCTCTGTTTTTCGTGTACTCTTTGGACTGCGCACACATGTGGTTGAAAAACATCAATAATGGGAGGAAGTGAGGGGTCATTTGACAGTCTGGTGGAAGGAAGTGGGAAATCTTTCGTGGCAGGGCGGTATTGCAGGCATTAGAGCAGATCCTGTGCATTCCAACGCAGTATCGGACAGACGCATTTTATGAAGCAGCCTTAATAAGCTCTTAAACTCGCTGGATTTCTTCTTTGCTGCTAACATCCTTTGGTGTCCCGAAAGCTTTCAGTGTTTTTCTTTCGTTCTAGAACTTTTCATAGCTAAATCTCCACTCTGTTTCGTTTTACAGTGCCACTGTTTTGTCTGTGTGGAGAGAACGCAAAGGAAATGAGAGAAATTGTCGGTGTCCAATTGGCTAAGCCTGTGCTTGGGTTGGAAACTCATGCTGGGAGCTGTACTGCTTGGAGCATGGACTTCAATCAGATAAATGCATGCCAAGCGAGACCATGTTAGAAGGTGACGACGATGCCTTCAACACATTTATTTTTAACAAGACAAGGGCTGGAAAGTAATTCCGTTGTGCTGTGGTTGTGATTCTGGAGCCTCTGGCGATGAATTCAATTTAGATTGGTACTAGAGGAAGCGCAGAGGCTGCACACTTATGGCACGCGACCCGATATGTGGAGATCGGATTTGCTTGGCTAAGCTTGCAACAACTTCGCAAGTATCGTTCAAGTGAAGGTATATGCAACTATTCACTGTCCTAAATGAGAATATACCATCTATTAATTTCTCGCTAGGTCATCTGCTAGTATTACTCCCACCTAAGATTTAATGCCGACATAGTATTCTTTGAACCCAGTCCTTAGAATGAGCAGATGCTCAATGCTGCAGTCATGGACCTTGTGTAGTGAATGCCTTGTTTTTTTCATCATTCTTGCCTCTAGGACTCATTTTATGAACGTTTCTCGCTGCCTTAGATATATGAAGCAGTGGTCCTTAAAGCTTCAGACTGCAAGGCGACAAGGAGAGTGAATCAACTTACTGGTAGCCTTGGATCAGTTAGCTTTTATTGCCACCGATCTGAAAAGGGTAGGCGGGATCACAAGATATAGCTATTGTTAGGACCATGCAACAAGTCTTAAGGCAGCAGAACTTGAAGGAAATCGACGTCGAGTATGAACTCCCGACGACATTGTTCAAAAGATTCAACCCAAACTAATGAACAAGTCGGTGGAAATTCCTCTTGCTCTTGCATTGCCGAAGGCAGGAGCCATAGGAAGTGTAACACTGTCTGCAGTCGTGGCACTAGCACTGTTTGCTCCACCGCTCCAAAGGTAAGCATATCTGCAAACTGTAGTAGCAACATCACGGGTAGGATCACAGCCTCCCAAGTTATCAACTGGGATTATAAATGATGCGGGAGTAAACTAGAAAAGCGACACCACCAGTACATGTTGCCAACTGCAATGAACTTCAAGGCATTAAACGCTATTAAGACTTCAAGGTGGAGGATGTCATCGTTGTCAATAGACTGGCAATGCTGCATTAAAGCCGAGTGGATGCGGAAGTCTGCAAAGCTTGGACATCCTTGATGTTATTAATCCCCTTCAACTGAGTGCCGTGCAGGTGAGCTTGCATTCCATTTTGCTTGACACAAAAGGGGTCCCATCTCTGGCTTGAGAGTGCGACATCGGTCATGAGCTTCACCACTAATCAGGAAGTGGGTTTTGAACATCCAAGTGTGTTTTCACCCATTTTGTTTTAAGTTGATTTTTCATCTGCAAAGGGCAAGAGCTGGAAATAGGTAGATGAAAAAGGATCCTTGCTCACCTTCACTCAATCTTCATCTCTTTTTCCTCTTTTTTAGTTACTACAAGGAGGTGTGTTAGGTTAACTATTAGGAATCTTGCTTGAAAACAATATCATAATTACAGATGATTGTGAAGAAATTGAAATAAGAATTTATTGCAACATTGGTTATTATTTGTAAAAAAAATTAAACTAAAATTATAAATTTTACTCATTTTATATAATGTTTTAATGATGTAATGCTTTTTTAAACTCTAAGTTAAGAATTGGTTCAAGTTGGGAGGTTAAATTTGACTGTGTTACATTTTACATTACATTTAAGTTAGTGGGTTTAAACCATAAATATAATTTTCTGAATATTTTGTAGAAAAATATTGTTACTGTTTTGCATATAAAGGCTTCACCAAACTTAAATTGAAAAATGTCAGGTAGTGCAAATGTCAGTTAATTGAATGGTGACACCATTAAATGTAATCAAGTCAGAAAATGAATAAGTCTCACTTAAAGACCTCAAATACAAATAAAAATCACACTGTGCTTAAAACAAACATAAAATGTAATACATAAATATAGAGATCATGTATATACAATAGTTGTATATATGTGTCGTATTTATTAGTTTGGTAGTACATGATATTTTTTTAAGTTTGAAGGTAATAATGGCAAAGCTACATAAAGTTTTGACATATGAAACAATAAAATTTTAAGTTTAACAAATAACTATATCAAAACTATTAGTATTATTATAACTTATTAAGTTATTATATAATTTATTTTAATAACTTATATATTTTTAAGTAATTATAAAACAATACAATTATTCTAAATTATTTTTATTATTTTTATTATATTATTTTTGTATAATAATTCTATTATATATAATATTTTTAATTTAAAAAATATTATTTTAATAAATCACATAAATTAGCACAATCAAATCATTATTTATTATTTTTAAAATTTTAAAAACTTTAGATAATTTAAAATACTTATATACCTCAAAAATGAGTTTTTAAAATTCTAAAATTATTAATAAATACAGTTTAATGAACTTGAAAAGGTTATTTTAATAGATTGAGTTGATTGATATTGTATCAAAATTATAATTATCTATCTATTACTTCTATATATATTGGTTTGGATTTTTTTAATATAAATATTATAAAATATTTAGCAAAGTCATTATAAAAATTAAAAAAACAAGCAAAGGCTCCAAAATCTAATAAGGTTAATACAAAAAATATATTATTTATAGATTCTAAATAAGATTTTATTCAAAAATTAGAATTTTATTCAAAAATTGTTAGGTAGACAATCCCTTTTATTGCATGGATATGCCCTTCCATATACATCCTTGCAATAATAACTAGTATTGATTTTAAATAAAAAAATTTTAATTTTTATTTGACATTGATAAAATAATAATAATAAAAGATAATCTTTTATTTTTTTATTATTCAAAAAATTAATTTAATAAAGATTTATAAAAACAAAAGAATTAAAGATTGAGATAATATGAAGCCATAGAATACAAACAAAGAAGAGTGTATCAAATTTTGGTATTAAAATAATAAATATAACAAAAATTATGATCATTAAATTTATAATCTAAACTAGTTATTTTTTTGCAAGGGTGTATATGTGGAAGGAGGGAGAAGAAGGTATATCCATGCAATAAAAGAAGAGTATTTATATAATAATTTTTTATATACATAGAATAAAAGATTTTCATAAGATATTGTTGTACAAGAATCTAATCACACAATTCTTATTGTAGTTGGACAAATTTTTTTTCAAAATATTATTTTTTAAAAAAATATATTCTTTGTTTTACAATTATTATTTTTTTTGATAATATTAGATAAAATAATTTTATTCTCTATAATATAGAAAAAATATTTCTTACCAATATTAAGTTTTATTTTAGATTGTAAGAGATTTGAATTACACAACAATCATCTATTTATCTTTTACATCTAATTGTATGTCTTAATTGATAGAAGTATTTGGTATAAAACTTTTAGAAGGATTAAAATGCTATCATATAATATTCTAAGTTAAATTTTAAATATTAATTGTTGTATATGATAACAAAATTAATTGCTTGATATAATATTTAAAGATTAAACAACTTGAATAAGAATATCTTTATATTATCTTATAATCTATTAAAAAAGTATTCAATGAATATAATATTATTTTATTTGATATTAATTGCTAATTATTAAAATTATAAAATCACATATTAATTTTTTTATTACAAAACTTAAATTTTGTAGGTTGCTATACAAAACTTGGATCTAATACCATCAAAATTCTTTAAAACAAACAACTCTTAGTTCTTAAGAAGATACAATTATACTTTTATGAGCCACTTTAAATAAAAGATTTGTTAAAGAAACTCTTGTTATTTCTATGTCTTCTTGATTAATCACTCATACTACTAATTAAAGTGGTAAATAATACCAATTTATAGCAAGATCAATTTCTTTATTTTTATACATATATTATGATAATTTTTATTTCTATTAATTTTGCCATAATCATAATAGCTTAAAAATTTCTATATAAGCAAAAGAATAAATAAAGAAATATTATAAAAATAATATTAGTTTTAAAATAATATATAAAAAATATCCTTATATTCTTCTATAATATCAAAAATATCCTTATATTTTAGAAATATTAAAAATATCCCTCTATATTAATGAGTAGTGATCATAGCAGTTTGCATATATAGCACTTCAATTGTTCACATCAAGCGCTTTTACAAACCACTAATTTTGCATGTATCCACCATAATGCTTGCTATTAGAGTAACATTTCTTAACAATGATGCCCTCAAGAATACAATTAAAAAAGATGCCATTATCCTTAGCTATAAAACTAGGGTAATGGAGTTTGACAAAGTAAGATATATTAGGGCATACAAAGAAGATGATTACTCTTAGCACACTCATGCTTTGCTACTTATAATCACCACCAACTTTATAATTAAGACAATTGTAGCAAAGTACACTTGCATTAGTATACAATATCTAAGAAATAAGTATGATAACGTGAATTGGATTACTTCCATGGTAAAAAATTTCCATGGTAAAAAATCTTAACTTTTGCTGATGCATTTGTTAAATTCTTAGATGGCTTCTATGCGCATTTACTAATATCATATCCAAACCAATATATAAGATATTCCAATTGATTTTAATGCCGCCTTGAATTTAAGACCTTGTTTATCTCAAATTCTTCATTATTGTCCACTTCTATAGGAGGTGGTGGCATTTGTCTTCTTTTTTGTATATACACTATCTTGTATAATTTAAATAATGATACGTGGAATATAAGATGGATCTTTATAGATTTTGGTATGTGTAATTGATAAGCAACTGGATTAATCTATTCACAAATTGGAAATAATACAAGCCTATAATAATCTACCTTATCACAAAGACAATTAGTCTTCACATTACAACAAAGTAATCATATATTATCACCTACATAGAATTAAGATTGATCCTTGTAATAGACATCTATATTGATCTTTTGTTGTTCTTGAGTTTCTTTTAATTGTACTTTTATTGTTGCATGTAGCTCTAACAATCGATTTATCAAATCTTTTGCGACATGATTATCAACTTTTGAAAAGTCAAAAGTATTAAGTCAAAAGTATTAAGTCAAAAGTATTAAGTCAAAAGTATCCTTTGATAATCTATAATAGCGATAGATATTATCAAAGAAGAGTTTAGTTGTTTCTTCACTTGTGATAGATTTTGTACACAATATAAAATGAGCCATCTTGATAAAACTATCTACAATCACAAATATAGAATCATATAAACTTGAATTTGAAAGATCCGTGATAAAATTTATAGAAACAAAAGACCAAGATTGTTGTAATATAGGTAATGGTTAGAGAAGTTTATAAAATTGATGATAAGGAGTTTTTGATCTTAAACAAATATCGCATGATTGTACAAACTCTTTAATAGCCTTCCATATTTGAGACCACCAAAAATCTCTTGATATTAGCTCTAAAATCTTGTTATATCTAAAATGTCCTACTGCAAAGAAGTTGTGACAAGCTTCAAGAGCACGTAGTTGTGCTTCACTTTTTGGAACATATAGGCATCCTTCAAAATAGAGTAGATTGTTTTTGAACTTGAATTTGGAAGTATCATGAGATTTAGATGAATTATTCTTAATATCATAAACAAGAGGATTTGAAGACATACTTGATTGGACTTGCTTGAGAAAAATTAAATCAACAGTTAATATTAATTTTATTATTCAAAGATGAAATTGCTCCAGCTTCAAGAGGATTGTTTTTTGTTGATCAAAAGCTAAATCTCTTTCTTTTGTTACAAGAATGTCTAGAAAAAGAATCGGACAAATCTTATTTTTTTCTTGGCCAATAAGTGATAATGAATTTGAATCTTGATAAAAACATATTCCAACAAGCCTAATGATGATTCAACATGCATATTGACATGAAATACTTGAGTTCTTATAATCCATATTCATGATGATTGGACTAGAAGCATCTTTTAGATAATGATGCCATTTTTTAAAAGAATCTATAATTGCAAGAAGTTCTTTATCATGGATTTTATAGTTGATCTTTGCTGCTGAAATTTTTTTGAAATAAAGAGCTATTAGATGGAGTTTGTCATTTGCTCCCATTTGTCACAATATTGCATCAAAATCAAAGTTTGATGCGTTTATTTTTATAAAAAATACTTTAAAAAATTTGATGTAATACAAAATTGGTGCAAAAATAAAAATTATCTTCAAAGCTTCAAACAATACTTTTATTTCTTTATTCCACTAGAATTTGTCTTTATAAATTAAGGATATAAATAGAGCTATAATTTGAAAAAAAATCTTGATGAAAATTTGATAATAATTGGCAAATCTTAAAAAGTATTGCACATACCTAACTGTTCTTGGAATCTTCCAATCTATGATTGTTTGGACTTTCTTAGGATCTATCTTGAGACCATCATTCAAAATGATATATCATAAGAAGTCAATTTAAATAGTGTGAAATATGCACTTTTCCATCTTGGCATATAATCATGCATCTCTAAGTTTTTGTAACACACAACAAATATGAAGTTCATACTCTTCTTTGTTTTTAGATTAGATCAGAATGTTGTCTAAATACCAAACAACAAAATCATCAAGAAATTCACAAAAAATATCATTCATAAAATATTATAAAGCAGCTAGTGTATTTATAAGCCTAAAAAGCATGACATTATATTTAAAATACCCATATCTAGTTCAAAATGCAATCTTCTATTCATCACCTTCTTTGATGCAAACCAAGTTGTATGCTCTTTGAAGATCTATTTTTATGTAGATCTTTGTTTGATTGAATTGATCAAAAAGTCCTAAAATCAAAGATAAAGAATACCTATTCTTCATAATAATCTTGTTAAGTCTTTGATAATCTACGCACATCCGCAATAATCCATCTTTTTTCTTTACAAATAAGATAGGAATTCTTATTGGAGACTTTGAATAGCATATGAAGTTTTTAGCCAAATTTTTGTCAATATATTCTTTCAATATAGCCAACTTATTTTGTAATAAATTATAGATTAGTCCAAATGGTGGTTTAGTTCCCTCTTAAAGATCGATTGAATAATCATATGGTCAATGTTTTAGAAGAATATCTACATTCTTCTTTTCAAAAACATCTTAAAAACCTTAATACTAGCTAGGAATACCACTTGTAATCTTTTTAGTATCCAAAATGGGTGTGGCATATATAATAAAAGATGATCCTTCTTTTGCCACATATATGAAAGCTTTTGTATCTATCAGTAAAGATTTGGATGTACTAAATTATGTATGCCTATTTGACTAATGGATTTTTGGATTAAACTACGAGAAAAGTCAAGATTATAAAAAATTCAATCTTTTTGAGGATTATATTTTTTTAATCATGATAATCCTAAAATAACTAGATTAGAATAAGACCTAATCACATTAAATATTATTATGTTATTATATCTTTTAGTTGTTATATCTAAAAGAACAATCTTATAGGTAACATCTCTAAAAGGTAACAAACAATCATCTATGACTTCTATGTATATGGATTTAGTTTTTTAATTAGATTTATTTTTTATTTTTTGATAAAATCTTTATCTATGAAATAAGCTAGGGCTTCTAAATTTAATAAGGTAAAAACTTTATAATTTTTAGGTTGTAAAAATATATCTATTATAAAATAAAGTGAGGGATCTAAAAAGAGAATATGACTTTTACAAGATGTTGCATATGATTCCAATTGCATGGTCCTTATTGCAGTTGGAAAAACTTATTTTCTAATACATTATCTTCTTTAGCAATCATACTCCTCATTTTGTGATTGTATTGCTTCTTTCAAGAATGTTAGACAGTGTGCTTTATTTCTCCATCATATAAATACAAACCCTCTTGATGACATCAAGCCTTTCCTATTTGATGAGAGGTTTAAAATATATCACATCAATTTGCATTAGTTTTGGCTTAGTCAAATAAGTTTTTGAAAACTTAGGAGCTGTTGTCATCAATTGATTTATTCCTCTCCAACCAAATTTATATTCTTGATGCCTTTCAAATAGTCAATTATTGCATGCAATGGCTTGAGCAATAAATTATTTCAAGAAATTTGCTTTTGGCATTGTTAATAACAAATCTTTAATATCATCCTTTAATCCATAACAATATTGATTGATAAGGGCTTTGTTATTCCACTCCACATCGTAAGCATGGTTTTAGAATTTTGCAGCATATGTTGTGGCTAACCATGATTCTTGTCGTAAAAATAAGAGCTTGTTCTCTACTACCTTCTCTCAATCACTTTCTCGAAATGTGGCCGTAAACACTTCAAGGAATGAATTCAAATCATAAAGAAGTTATGAATTTTTTTCTATCAAAGGTATAAATCAAGAAAGAGCACTTCTAGATAGAATTGCACCTATGAATCCAATTTGAATAAATCCATTAGGATATTGGAAAGGATACAACCTTAGATATAGCTTGACTTGTTGCAAAAATCCTTGAAATTTTAATCTTGTTCCATCAAACTTCTCAAGTATATTAATCTTTGCCTCTTTCATGCTTGTAGAAGCAAAGCTTCTTAGATTTGATTATGAGGCTGATTTACTTGCTTCCCTCAATTGTACAACTTCTTAGCATAGGCTCTAGACTTCTTCCATAGATGTAAGAATAGTGCTTCCACGATTGGTATTAATGATTTGTGAAATTTCCATCCAAAAAGTTCTAACAAGCTTTTGAAGATTTGTGATAGTTACAAATTTATTTTCACTTCCGTTAAGTGTAGCATCCATGATCTTTCCTTCTATCTTAGACAACTTAATAATTCTACAATTTAAATTAAAAGACAATAATCCTCAACTTCTAATATCAAATAAATTTTTCTATAAAGATGGGTGATCCACTCTTTCAAGAAACAAATCAAGGTTAAAAAGCAAAGAATGTTAATTTAAAAGAGGGTAGTCCACAACCTTTATATACAACAATAAAAGTAGAATAATCCATGTTCACTTCTTAAATATAAAACAAGAACAATAAATTCTATACTCTTGTGAAATTATCAAGGACATGAATCATAAAAAAAAAAAAAAAAAAAAAAAAAAAAATGTTAATATACTCTCATGTCACTTAAAAGAATAGAATATCTCTCAAAGATGGAATAATATTATAACTAGAATGGCAATTGCCAAAAATAAGAAGACTAAAAACTCTTGAAACAAGACTAAGAATAAGAAAGGCATTAACAAGAGTGAAGAAGGCTTTGTCTTGTCTCTGTATATACTATCTATCTAAGAGCTACATGGCGACGTTCTATAGGACCTCCAACACATGTTTAATTTTCAAGACACATGTCAAACTTATAAGACAAGTTTTTTACATATGCGCCACGTACTTAACTTATTCGACAAGCTATCAACCATGTGTGATATGTAGCTAGTTTGTTAACCAAGTTTCTAACCTATCAATCACCTATAGATATGTATAAAGATAAATCCACATCTATGAAGCTTTTAGGAAGCTTTTCTATAAGATATAATCAAATTAACTTACTTTTATTTATTTCTACCTATCCATATTAATTAGATAATTATTGGAATAAATCTTATGTCTGTGACAAAAAGACATTATTGAAAGAATCACGTATATATTTTCTACTACAAAATATGAGTTCTATATATGTCACATTACCAAGAACTTCCACACATAATTTTAAAATCTTGCAATGATCAAGCATCTATAAAAAATAGTATATGCCATAAAAATTGATAAATTTGATAAGAAGATTCAACATATTGTTAATATATTACTAGAAGCTGCACCTTGAATTTGTAACTTACTACCAAAGTTTTAGGCAACTATTCATTTTAAAAAGAGCCAATTTAAATATTTTACATCTAATATTATTGAATTAATAAATTTATGGATTTTTTATTTATGTAAGAAGCCAATTATTTTTATAATAAAAAATATACAATATTAACTCATAATGTGGTTTTATAATTGACACGTTAAGGCTCTTGCACTTATTGGTCCAATTTCTAAAAAGGTAATAGTGAATGTGTAAAATTTATAAAAAATATTATGCCAATATTAGATATTATCATCATCTAATGTTATTGTTGAGTGTATCTTTGAGAAATATTTAAATATTATGAATTTGCAAAGTTAGAAATGCTTGTGCAAATGTTGATAGGTCTTTAGAATCTTGGGCATTCGTGCAATCAATACATTATTATTCAAATGCCAACCAGTTACAAATTTTGTAGTAGACTTCTACAGAGTTGTTGCATATTGGACAACTTATCAAACATCTATTTTCTTCATTACATTGACAGATGAGTGGATGTACACCAGCAAGGCTATTGCTGAACTCCAACAACCACTAATCAAATATCCACCTAAACATCCAAAGAAGTGCCGTATTTGTACCAAAAATCTTGGACAAGAAAAGTATGTTTTTAAATGTAGCCAATATGATGGATGTGGGCATAATTACTTGACTTGCAAAGAATCTATTTGATATTGAGAGGCTAAATAAGAAACCATATTGTAGAGGAGATGAAGAAGTATGTAAGTTAGATGAGGACCAAAAGCAGATGAAGACATGTTCCATTGTTATATTCATGGAGGATAATAGGGATACTTTTTATATTTTTTAGAATACATAGGAATTTTTTATATTTTTTCTAATTTAAAAGAAGATAATTTTAACTTCTAAAGCTCTTAAATACTTTTAATATAAAAATTAAAATTAAAATAATTAAATAATTAAATAAATAATTTACTCTTTATTAAGAAAGATTAAGCTTTAAAATAATCTATAACAATCTTATCAATTTTTTAAAAATACAAATGTTAAAAAAATTATTAATATATAATATATTTATATATAATTTAAAAAAAAAAGAAAGTTAATCAAAATAAATAAATAAATAAAAAATAAAAATTATAAGATAAAATTAAAATATAAAAATCATTGCCAAATACAAAGAAATTTGAGAATCATGAACCAAGAGTATTATACAAAAGAAGACAATGAAAAGACTAAAATAGCCTCAATCTTACTCCCATATGCACAAGTTAATAAGAAGGCCATGTAGAAGCTTGTTAAGGACCACTAGGCTTGCAAACCAAGTATTGAAGTTGTAAAATGCTTCTATACCAGCTTCTTAAAGGTAAAAAACTTTTGAGAAAAGTTTTTATAGCCAAATGAAAAATTTAATAGTATTTATAGATCCAAACCATGTTTTTTAAATAATAATAATAATAATAATAAATTATATTTTTTTAAAAAGACTTTATTTATCTAATATATATTTATATTTTTTTTGTCTCTTCTATAAATTATTAAATAGAAATCTCAAAATAACAATTATTATTAAAAATACTTAAATAAATAATAATTATAGAATAAATAGCCTCTATATGATTTATTTATAAGTATTAAAAAATAATTTAATTATATAAAAAAATAAATATAAGTGATAAAAAAATAATCAAAAAATATATCAAAATTAAAATTAAATTTTTAACATATATATGTAAGTATTTATGATAAATTAAAATTTATTTATTTTAATAACTATTTTATAAACTACTTTTAGATTCATTGGATATTAAGTATTAAAAAATCAAAAATAATAATAATAAGAATAATAATTTTTTTTCACAATTTTTAGTTTTTAATATGAAATTTAAAAGAAGCTATAACCAAAATTGCTTCTACATTACAACTAGGAAGCCAAAAAAACAATCTTAAAACCATTTACTAAATTTATTCTATTATATTACAAGATTTTAAGTCTAGGGTTGATTTAAACAAATCTTAAAAGGACTCTAAATTGTTACTAGTTACATGTCTAAACTTTCAAATATTCAAAATTAATAGATATGATTCAGAAATTGCATCAAAACTAAAATTGAGATTAGATTGAGATTAGAATAATATATAAGGTGGTTAGACTACATAGTAGTAGTGTCTTTGTATATTTTTGAATATTCATAGGACATGCTTTTAATTTTAAGTAGGCTAGAAAGATCTAAATTAGTAGTACTTATAAGACTTGAAATATAAAACTAACTAATCAATATAAGGAATTTTTTTATGTATAAGTTTAAATGAAATTCTAAATATATTTAAATAACTTGACATAATTTCCATGTAATAAAAATATTTTAACCATTTAATACATATAATGTCTACATAAAAAAATAACCTCAATGTATGAAGTTACAAAAGATATCTTTCAATAAACAGTAGAAGAATTATAAATTTTTAAGATATAATATATTAAATTAACATAAAAATATTACCAATAAATATAATTATTCAGAAATATGATTTAAAAATGAAATTCAATGTATCAATTAAAACAACATATTATTTTAAACTAAATTTTATACCCAAAAAATGGATTAATAATTAATTTAATGCTTTGAATAATATTAGTATTTAAAGTATATTTAGATTGCTACTTCTTATAATAAAATAAGAATAAATTAGAAATTAAAAAAACTTAATGATAAATAAATTATATATTTAAAAATTATATATAAAGATATAACAAGATATAAAAGTTATTTTAATATTTAAAATTAGTATATAATTGTGTAGAGAAGAAATTTACTTAAGTGTAAAATTAAATATTATTTTTTTAATAAAAGTATAAAAATCATATATATATATATATATATATATATATATATAATTATATTTTTAGAATATTTAATAATTTAAAAACTATAAATAATTTAATAATATTAAAATTTATAAATAAATCTCTTTAAGAGTAGTTTTATAAAGTATTAAATTTTATTTAACTATATTTTATTTTATCTTTAAAATATCTTATTTTATTTTATATAAAAAATAGTAAAAAATGTTAAAATATTAGTTATAATTATACTAAAAAATATATTTAATATATTTAAAGAAGATATTATGTTTAAGTCATTGTTTAAAAATAGATTGGATTACACTCAAAATTTTAATACCATAGAGTGTTTTAAACAAGTGATAAGATATTATCATGGATTTTTTTTAAGAAATTTTTTTTTAAATAAACAAGAATAAGATATTATCATGGATTTTTTTTAAATAAATTAAGTTAATAAAAACAAGTGATGTAGAAGAGTAATCAATTCACATTTATTAAATTATAGATCTTCTTCAATTATAGCCTAGACTTTCATTTGTCTTTAAACATTTTGATACATCAATATTATTATAATATTTTATTTATTTTGAGATATATATATATATATATATATATATATCTAAATATTTTACTATAATATCTTTAGAAACTTAAATTATTATATTTTTAAAATAAACAAATATTATATATTTTTGAAATAAAATCAAAATAAAAATAATGAAAATATGATAGTATGATAGTATGATAAGGTTTTGATAAAGATATTGAATATTATTTATAGTTTGGTAAGTGTAGAGGATAAGACTAGGATTTGACAAAAATAGAGATTTAACTTTAAATTTTATAAAATTAAAACTGAAGATTTAGAAAGTAAGTATTATGATGATAAAACTTGGATTTGATAAGATTACTCCATAGAATAAAAATGTGATAAATTTTAAAACTAAGACTAAATTTTAATGAAAACAACTATCAATTAAGGAGGTGATAAATAATAATAATAATAATAATAATAAATTAAAATTTTGATTTTAGAGTAGAAAATATTTCAATTTTTAAAATAATTAGGTTGAAATAATAATAGAAATTATAATCTAAAGCAAGCTTATAAAACATGGTTTCTATTCTTTACAAAGTTGGATTGTTTATTGCAATATTTATATTATTTTTGGAGTAATGCAATTCTATTAAAGAAGTTTATTGATTGGATGTTTTTTAAACATTTTTTGAATTTGTGACTAGACAGCAACACATACTATTGGCAATGTTTTTAGATGCTCTAAAAAATATATAAATAATAAAATAAAAAATAAAAAATATTATACTAGTAATTATGGTTCTTGCCTTGGATAAAGTGGTCAATATTTGTAGATTTAAGTAGTTACCAACAATTATTATAAATGATGCATTTATTATTATTTATACTATATTAAAAAATATTTTTTATTTGTAGTGTTGAACATAGAAAGTATATTTTTATTTGTGCCAAAAATTAAGAAAAGTATGGATTGATGTAAAAATAAACTAGTAAAATTATTATTTTCTATTTTTTAACTTACTAAATTTTTATATTATAGAATAATTAATAAATTATATATTAGTAGAAATAAATGTAATAATATTGGGAGACGTTAAATACAATTTTGAATTGCTGTATTAAATCAAAAATTTATAGATGTTGTTATTAGTTGCATGTACTTTTATTGGTTGTTATATCAATGATTGAAGCTTAAAACATAATCATTTATTTTAGATTAATTTTAATAATTTAGAATAGACTATTAAATGATTAAATTTTAAGAACATTTAGACATAATATTATTGAAACCTCAGCAAAAGTAAATTTACTTCTTACAATTATATTTGTGATATGTTGTATAAAATTATATTTAATTTAAATTTTATATTAAAATATTTTTTCCAATGCCTTATATGATTTTAAAATAATTTTTAAATATTAAAAAGAATTATTTGTAAAAATAATAATTAAATTATATTTTATATCAAAAAAAACTCAAAATTATAATACTTTTATATTATAAGGATTAAAACTTACAAATTTTTATTTCAAGTATAAAGATAAAACTTTAAGTTTGATTAACAAGTCTTATTAAGAATCTCTTCTAAGAAAATGTTTCAAAAGATTTGATTAGCAAGTCTTATAAAATATTTATGAATACATGATTTTGCGACTTTGCTACAAGTTGTGTTAGAAATCTTTACAATTAAACTTCTTATACTAGTTTGGATGACAAGACATTGAAAACTTAAACCAAATCCTTAAATCCTTGTGTAAAATACGTAAAAATAAGATAAAATTTATTCTTAATAACATCAACTTCTATCTTGTAGTTTTGATTTTCTTATAACTTACAAGCTTTTTATAAATTGGCAAAAAATACATTAATATTATGTAATTATCTACTATATAATTTTTTTTGTACGTGTATATATATATATATATATATATAAAGAGATTAAAAAACCCAAAAACCAAAATCAAAAACTTAATACAAATTATGCCAAAAACCAAGTAGATCCTAAAATATTAATTTATTTGCACAAGTAAAAATGAAATTTAAAAAATAAAAATAATAAAATTTAAGAGTATTACCTTAGATGCTATTTTTATTCATATTCAAGTACCAAAACTACTTTATTAAATAAAATAACCAAATATTAATATTTTAAAGATATATAAGAGAATAATTAGAAACAAATATTTGATTTAAAATTCAAAATTTTAATGAAATATTAAGAATAAGAAAGGAAAAAAATGACAAGTTTTCATGTAATATCATTTGAATATTAATATATCAAATATATTAATACAGTGGACTTGGACTGGGAATTGGGCCATGTCCAACAACACCAAAAACAAATAAAAAATAAAAAATAAAAGCAGTGGAACAGCAGAATTCAAAAAGCAATCTGAAATCATACCATTTTACTAGATTCTGTTGTAACCATTTCTCATGCTTCCATGATCATCCTACTGTAGTGTAGTTGTGCAAATAGCATGGCTTGCTGGGAAAGTATGCCTTGTGGTGTGAGTGGAGCCTACTGCAACCTTCAAGAACTGAAATTGGGAGAGATTCAGGTTGTTTTGCCAGTTTTCTCCATTGGGCAGTTGATCTCCAAAACAAGGAATATATATATATATATATATATATATACACACAAACAAGATTTGGATTCAATCTCACATGAAACAAAGGAGGCTGGGTGGGAAGTTGGCACACGCAGAAGAGCAGCTGCTGTTTCTCACAACACTTGGATTGAGCTCAATAAATGTGGGCAATAAAAGCAAGGTGTTTATATTATTAAAAAACCAATACAGGAACCCTTTAAATAAAAAAAATAGAAGCATAAAGCAGATTTTTCCATGTGGGGATGATCATGTGAAAAGAACCATTGTACTGACATGATCAGTGGATTTGGCATCCTTCTTCACAAACAAGTAGGTACAGTAGAGGGGAAGAGTGTGTTTTAATATCCTTGTATATAATATAGGAGAAAGATGGAGGGTGTTGATATAACTAGGAATGGTTGTGTACAGAAGATTTATATTATTTGCAGCTCTTAGCATGAACAAGGAGCTTTGGTCACTGGACAAATGTTCTAACTCACTGTGTGATTCTTTTCATCTTCCTGTAGATTAATTTTTTTAAAAATAAACAGATGAAAAATCTCTGACCTAAAACTATGGTAGTCCCCCAGTAGTAGCACATGTAGGAGAAGCCCCTTCCCCACTCCTACTTGGATTCCATGTGTCTATCAGATTCAAATAGAAAATGCATAGAATTGTATTGCTGATACAGTGTCTTCTTCTTCCAAGACACACACATACACAGATTGTTCTAGTATGGCTTCTATATTAGAACCCACCTGTCTACCCCAAAATCCAATAAGTTTTTGTGTGGATATATATATATGAGAATAGAGAGAAGTGAAATAGAGAGATGTGAAGACATCCTTCTACCTTCTCTCATTTATATAAGTACTCATCTACACATTCACAGATCATTCATTCCTCCAATTCCCCATTAATGCTGCCTGACCTTGCACAAATCCCCATCTCCACCCCCCTTCCATTCAATTACTATTTTATTAATTCTACATTTAATCATTTTCTCAGCATAGCCGCCGATCACTCTTTGGTCCAGCCACAAAAATTAAATACTCTTGTCGGAACGTATGTCAGAACGTCAGTCACGGGCAATACCTGCCGTCTCTTCTGTGCTCTTCCCCTCCCCACTTACCCTTCCCTTCTTCTGGCCAGGAGAGTCTAGCATAATAAGAATAAGAATACAATAAGAATAAGATAATAATAGAAGGGAACAGAAGACAAGAGCCCTCCTTATTTCTGACACTAAGGATGTGACTGTCACCTTCTTATTCTTATTTTGTTCCTTTACAAAAAAGCAACACTACCAACCCCTGTTTCATTATTTAGTTATTTTTATAATACCAATAATAAAGAGGAGAAAGAGGAGGAGCAGAAGAAGGCATTCCAAAGGGGTAGGTTGGTCAACCTTCCAACTAGAACAGTATGTATTTGCCTGTCCCCTTGTGTCCCTTGTCTGTGTTCACTTCTGTCCCCCCCCCCCCCCCCCCCCCATGTTCCCAATATTATGCTGAGACAATTCTGGATAGGTGGCCCATGATGGTGGATGTGGTGGAAGATATCCTATAAATTGCTCCATATCTATATATCCCCCCTTTTCTATTTTTCCATTTTATGTTTCTTTTAGCATGTGATGATGGTGGTATTGGTTAAGAGCCCTGGCATGATGGAATCATGGGGGTAGTGGACTTTCTTAATCTCCAATTCCAACCCAATTGTAAGATCTGCTAAATTCTAGCAGCAGATCTCAACCTCACATGGGAGACTTGGTGCAGTAATTATGTGTTATTATCTTAATATACATATAATTTAATTGTATTTCCCTGTAATACCTGAATGATGTATTTATTTCAAGAAACAAATCAAAAATGCCATAATAAAAGGCTACTTGAAGACCAGCTATGAATGATAATATTATACATATTAATAGAAGGGCATGTATCCCTTGCTTCTCCCCACTCTTAAGAGATGTAAACAAGTACCCAATTTTAAATAGCTAAGCCCCCAAGGTATCCCATTCCTTTTCTTTGTACAAGTGTGTGTATTTTCTAAAATCACATGCACAACATATACACACATATCAATGCACTGGGTATACCCCATTTTTGTGTCAAAAGAAACATATGCATACACAATCTCACTTGCAGCTTGCATTGAATTTGAAACACTCTGCACTCTACAAGATTCATATTCTTTAAATTCGAGAAATAGGTTTGAAAAAGAGGGAGGGGAAAAGAAGCTTTAGTTTGGTTGGAAAGGGGAAATTGTCTCATCCTAGTCAAAAGCACAGGCATTGTGACTGACTGATCCATACATTGAACATGCTTTAGCCATACTTTTCCTATTGGGGATGGGCAGGGGCAGGGAAGAAGGAATATCACTGTCTCTGCATCTTGTTCTTCTTGTTCTGCCTCTTTTGGACCATCACTGATATCCCAATTGATTTTTCTGATTGTCCAGCTTTGAACCTGAGTCATTGCAAGCATTGGATTCTTGAGTACAGAGCCAGATAGACAAATAAATATTAGTAAAAAACTCATCTAGATTGAAATCTTAAATGTATGTTTCTCCACCTCACTCTCTTCTTTCTTTCCTTGTACATATATGTATGTATATATAGATAAAGAGAGAGAGGGAGGGAGATTGCTTTAGAGAATTCTCAACACTCATTCATCTGTGAAAGTTGGCAGAGGAAGAAGAAATAGAAAGGAAAAGGGAGGGAAAAGTAGAGGTGAAATTTAAGGTGCAATGGAAAGAAAGATGCTCCATGGACAAAGACAAGGAGCTTCTGACAGTGCCAGCTCACCCCCTCCTCAATTTGGCTGTGTTTCCCACCATTCTCTGCTTCACCTTCTCCTTGCAGGATGGCATTCTCAGTACCCACCATGCCCTTTCCAGTTCCTTCTTCTCTTCCTTTCTTGTTGATGTTGTAAAAACACCAAATGTGAATATCTGAATAAGAAAGGGGGAACTTGTGTAGCCATGATAATGTGTCAGTTGGTACCTCATGCAAGACTCATGTGGAACTCACCTTTATTTTTTATTTGTTCAAACATTTGGCCTATCTCTTCCACCCAAAAACCCAGACAAGTTAGCAGACTAAAATTGCATTTGCTATTTTATTTTAATATAGTTTATTCTTGAAACACTTGCAAATGTATGTAGACAAATGGATTCAGAAAGATATGCATGCTGCATGTTAAATTGGCATGCTTGATATTGATTTTGATTTTTTATTGTTTGTATTGTTTTTATTGTTTTTGTGAGGCGTGAATCTACAGCTTAACATTCTTTTCTTAACAAAAATACTTTGGTTATAATTATAAGTAACATTGTTTGTTACCATAATTTCCTCTTTATATGTTCATCATAGTAAAGGATTACATTGTTTCTTACCATATTTATTTTAGAGCTATTTAATTATGTTTTTGGGTGAGTGTTTTGTTAATTTGCAGTGAGCAGCAAAGTGGCATTTAAAAATTACTATCTTCATACTGCCTAAAACTTGTAATTTTGGCATGGTGTGGAATATATATTTTTCATTTAATTACATAAATATATATATATATATATATATATATGCACTTATCACATCTGAAAATCACAACTGTTTGAAATTCACAATACTCAACAGCTATACTAAGCATTTGTTTTGCTATATCCAATCACAAGTTTCATGTTGTTCTTATCTTGGCTTGAATCATTTCATTCCTGAGGAATGTTTTAAGTGTGCAGAAATACAAAACTTCTAGTTTGCAATTGTTTCCTGAAATCAATTGTAAAAATCAATAAACTTTAATAACATCTTCAAGAATAATGTTTGTAGCAGTATGCTAACATAGTTGGCAATATGAAGCTTCAAATTATTTTGGTGACTTTTATTATGTCTTTTATTTTTATTTTCATTGTTTTTTGTTTCCTTTTTTTAAAAAAAAAAAAGAATAAATTAGTACATGTAAATCACACAACCTCCAACCACACAAAAGATTTTAGAAGAGCAGCAGTGTGTTGGGGTATAAAATCATCCTCAAGGAAGTGATATTTAAGATTAGGGTTTTTTGAAGCTAAGGCATGTGAGTTTTCTTCCTCATCACCACGGCTTCAAGAGAATCAGCCAGTTGAGGTAAGTATTAGTTTTGAATATTTAAAGCCTACATTAATGGGTTAATTGCATGGATTTTCAAACAGTTAATACAATTACAAACTCTTCATCTACTAAGATTCAATTGAAATGTTAACAATTGTTTTGTTGGGCTGCATTATTGCTTGTGAAGATGTTCTACTTATACATTCAATTTGGTTCTTATGATAGCCGCAATTCAATACTATTGAAACATCCTATCAACTATGTAAATATAATTTTTCATAGATATCTACTGGTAGGTATTTGCAAATGATATAACTTTTAGTCCTGTGAGGTAGCAAATTGATTTTCTTATTAGTTATACTGATTTCAGGGACATGCATGTGCTTCTAACTTTCTAGCATATTTAAAACAATTACAACAATTGTGAGTGCATATATTGTAAGATTTTTACAATTTATGGTACGTGGAAATAAATAATCTCACGTGTTGCTCTAAGGAAAACAATTATTTTAGTTTTGAAAGGGTGGTACAAAGACATTGGGAAATGGTACAAAAGACAAGCTTAGAAAACAAACAACATAATTAATGCCTACAGTGGCATCACATAATATAAAGTTAGAAGAGTTTTAAAGTAACAACAAGCGAGAAATAAATACGACACGAATATAATAGAAAAAAAGAAAATTGGTTGTGGACTGGATGCATTGGATTTGGAGCGTGGGAAAATATTTGGAATGGATAGCATGGTTTTTGGAAGTAAAGTTTGAATGGGTAGATGAGAATGGGAGCTCAGATGGACGTGGCACTCTGTTGGCGTTGAAGGCGATTCTATTTGGAACTGGTACGCGCCAAGTCGGATGACGAGGATGAGGTGGCAGACGTACAGCTGGCGTAGTCCTTGGGAGGCAACGACCAAGGGGTTACCAGGAATGGGGCCCTGGGCCGCTAGTGCCTTTCGGCACGGGCATAACTGACTGTGGTTATGGGTCATTCTACGGCAATAGAGGTGAAAACTGCATGGGATTCGGCACTACGTTTGTGGGTCTTGGATTTAGGGCACCAATTCAGTTCCGTTTTGTCCCAATTCGTTAATGTCTTATTTGTTTATTCTTTATACTTTCTTATTTTCCTTATATATATATATATATATATATACACATTCGGCTTTTGTATTGGATAGTGTTACACTTCATCTTGAAATATTTGAACTGAAAGAAAATTTAAAAAGCTTCTTAAGCAAGATCCCAAGAGTCTAATAATGCTATCGAGATATTATCTCAACCTTTAAAATAAATGTAACGAGTACATATAAAGAAAGAATGTACAGTTCATCATTAAGAACTTAATGTCATACACAGATACATCTTTAAAATATGCTACAATATTTTTAATATAATGTTAACTGATGATTAAAATGTGTAAAGATAAGCACAAACCATCAAGACCCCTGCTACCACAAAAAAAACAACTTAGAGTACTATTATCTGTAGAGTTGTAGAGGAAGTACTGCCCAGATGAACCTGTAGCTAGTGAAATTTTCATGAAAAATAGAGCCAAAATTTCAACGACTATGTATATTGTTTAACAAATAGATAATTTTGACTCGTGCAAAATCTCAATCATGTAGTAGTATACTCCGTATTACAACAAAATGCAAATACAAGAACATGCATTTGAAATAGACTTGTTTTTACCCTAAATTTAAATGATCAACGTTAATCATTCATTATTATTATTTCATAAGAAAAAAGAAAAGGGCTTAGTTTTTTTTCATTACCATAAGTATTAGGGACATATTTGAGACTTTACAATAACAAACATGGATTTAAGGATATTAGTTTTGTAGTATTTGTGGTATTTGTACACATCAATTTCTTGTTTCTTCAATGTTAATCTGTACAAATACATTTGCCATTCAACAGTTCATCCACGCAAAATCTACTTACATAAACATGGACAAAATAATCTATTCCATGACAATTCAACAACATTGAAGCACTTGTCAACACTGCAAAGCCCAGGCAAATTTTAGACAGAACCATAGTCAATATATACCACTGTGAAACATTTAACAACTTAGTATTTGATCTGTTTCACATGTTGAGGAAATCCAACGTTATTTCAGTTTTAATGTAATACATGTTTTGTAAAAATCTGTCTCAAAAAAAAAACAAACAAACAAACAAACAAACAAAACAAACAAACAAAAAATAAAAAATAAAAATAAAAATGTAATGAAGAAATGAAAAGAAAAAACTCTTATTCATACTTGCCCAGTAAAATATGCTCTTCATCATAGACAATAGTGGGCCCTATTATTAATGCCAAGTCTAAGTAAGTTCTCCTTGATGTAAGCCAGGTATTGTGATCTACAATCCAGTGGAATCATGATGGATGTTTCTGTAAAGCACATAAATCTTATCCAAATCAAGACTAAACAAATTAATTAAATCAACATTGAGTGGACAAATCCCAATAAATAAATAAAAAATGCTGTATTGTACTAAGTTACAACATAAAATAGTTTCTCAACTGTTCAAACTCTAATGATAAATACATTTTTCTTAATCATCAATTTTCAGATCACATATACAAGAAAGAGTGACTCACATTGCAAAAAACAGTTGTAAGTGAAACAATACATTTCTATCCACATCTGAAATTTTTAGAACATATTCTATAATTAAACAACTTCTATATATATCTTTGATATTAAGTTAATTTAACTGGTTTGCCAATTAAATATTTACAGCTTTGTTTCTATTGATCCAAACAATATACTGTAATTAATAATCTTACCACATCATAATGTTATCATTCTTTAGTCACCCTTACATGATCAAATTGGTACAATTCAATGATTGTTATAACAAACATATTATGGTGTCTGTGAATCCAACATGTTGTAGACTGTAAGATTATAAATAAATTCATTTTATATGGGAAACTCAATTCAAGACTTGCCATCGAAATTCATTTGCTAATGCAGGTGACCTCTTTTGTTCATAAGTCCATAAACATGCACACTATAAGTACAATCCACCGATTTCAGAGTGGAAGTTAAGTGCAGTATAAACTTTTATCACCATGATTAATTTGTTTAGTCAGTTATAAATATGGCTCTTGTTGATGATTATGACTTGGTTTGTTATTCACAATGTTACAATGAGCCCACCAGAGACATTGCAAGGGTTGCAGGCAGTCTTCAAACCAATCTATAAGTAATAGAATGAATGCCACAAACATGGATCTTCATCCACTGGGACTCAGAAGGCTGCACAGAACCCAAAAATGTGCATTCTCTTGATGCATCCAACTGAAAAATTGATGAGCCATGAGCTACAAGCCACCGTCCAGCTCACCCTTGTCATGGGCAAGGGTGCATCATTGCCACATATGTACTTGTCTGTCCACATGGCAGTTGCATTCCAGTATCAGGGAAGACCCCTCTTTAATAGAAAAATCCCAAGCTCTAAACCAACCACAGTCCAGTCAACAGAGACCAAAACACAGCTGGCATAGTCTCTGGGCAGGCTGCCAAAAATGAATGCTGACATGGTGCTCACAAGGCAAATGGGAAAGATTGGCAGAAGTGGGCACCAATTCCATAGCAGTATGTGGGTGATTCACCGTTAGGGTTTGGAGGTTGAGAGTACATTCCAGAAGGGGGGAGGGGAAGGGTCTGTGGAAAGGGATGGAAGGAAGTACCACACCTCTGAATTATTATGAGGAGATTCTACAATGATTGGGGCCTTGTGCAGAAGCTGCTTGCAAGCCTCCAATTCTGTCCATCAATTCTGTTTCTTTCATTATAGAAGGGCACTTTAAAAGTGGGCATGGATTGGTATCAAGTGTGGATGTGGATGAAGAAGGAGGAGGAAGAGGAGGGACCATCTTGCCCAATGTGAGATGCTCCATGTTGTTGGAGAGGTTGTGTTCCCAAACCCTGTCCCTATTGAGGCTCCATGTCCTTCCTGGAACATCATGTTTGCTGAATTTTTAGATCACTGAAACAAACTAGTCAAATCTGTGCATTAAATGGTATAAGTATGTAAGTAAAAATGAATACTGAACAGTGGTTGGCTTGACCTCTTATACTATTGGATGGGATTTTTTCCATTTACAAAACTTGGTTCTTCTTAAATTGCAAGTTTGTTGAATTTCATATTTTAAATAGAGTTAATAATGATCATTTTTAAAATTTGAGCTATATAAGAATTGCAACAGTAGTGCAATACTGTTTACTATGTATATTATTCAAGTATTTTTCTTATAAAACTTTAATGGGGGTGAAGTTGACATGAAAATGAAATGATTGTTATTAAAATAAAACGTATTGAGATGGTTGAATTTGAAAGCACACGAGGCAAATGAAATAAAAACCATCAGACTTTATTAACCGTCAGTTATGCAACTTTAATGGTTGGCACATGGGAATATGGTTTAACTCGAGAAACTGGACTTTTTAGTAAACAAATGTGTTTTTCAAAGGAGTCATAATCACACGTCAGGAACTTTTTGAAACAGAAATTATAGTACCATTAAAAGTATTTTTCAACTTTTAAAAGTATCTACGTTACAAAACACGCAATTGCTTTAGACATTACTATTTTTTTCTCTCTCTCTCAACACATATTTATGTGCATGTTGTAATAGTATGCTGTGATCCATTCTAAAACCATTTTTAAAATACATCTTCCACAGAAATTCCACTATTCATGCTTTATTTCTTTTAAATTTAGATATAGACTTTACACAGAGCATTTTATTCCCAATAAGATAAATAGATATAGAAGTCAAATTGTTAAGATTATTTGCATCAACATTGTATCTCTCAGGTCCCCCTTAAGTGAAGCTCAAATTTCAGAACCTAGCCAAAATTATGTTAGCTGTAATATCAAATGTTGAAACTAAATCAAAACAAACTGACACATAAAATTATGCAGTTAACCAAATGTGACTAAAACTCATTGGATTGCTCTAAAACGACTTGAGTAATTTGATGTGGTGATTTTTTTGTTTTCATTCAGGAAAAATATCTCCTACAATGATCAACAACTTCTGATTGTTGTGCACATACTTTTTGAAAGAAGAAATAAATAACATACCTCAAACTGTGGTAACACTGTAGAATAGAGCATTTTATATTCAATCTACAATTTAAAAGTTGAGGCATTATATATTTACGGGGATATGAGCAGCAGTTAACCGTATGAGTATATATACTCGTATGTACGTACATATAATGTAACTACAATATGTATATATATTTATATCAATTAAAATACATATTTTTATATCTCAGCTCAACATTTTGTAATTTTTATTCTAATTTTATTCTTGGATTGGATTTTTTTTTAATTATAGTGTACAGAATTTGTGGCCTAGACTATTCTATTCCAATAATATCTACAATTTTAGAATCAATAACAATAAAATGCGATTTGGATGAATTATATTGGTATTACTGAAATCTTAAAAGGTGGTATAAGAATAATTATATATTATCTATGCCTACAAGATACTTGTGCATAAGAACAATCTATGATTACATTTTTTAAGAGAGTTCTTAAATCTGCTGCTGAATATGGAATATATCAAAACTAATTAAAAAATATCAGTCAATTTTCAGGTGTTGGAGTTGCATACACATGGAAAGAGGTGTGCACACATACACTTAGATACAAAACAGGTTTATCTCAGTAAAAGTTGAGAGAAGAAAAACATACAAAAACTTCTGAATATCTGAGTTACAACACAATGTTTTAATAGGATGTTTTCAACAATTCATTAAACATTCCATGTGTGTACATGTGTACTGTCAACAAATTCAAAATTTTAGTAATATTTGTAATAATAAAACATTGGACATTCTTATAGAAATCAATCAATTCTACAATTGAAACCGTTAAGTTATAGTAATCATTGTGCTACTAAAAATAGGCTTAATATTTCTGTGCATATATGTCATAACTTGATCAAATATAAAAAACTTCATAGTAAAGTGAACACATTGAAACTGTATTCCATCCTTGACTTCTGCAAACTTGACAATAGTTGAGAGTGTGTGTAGCTTTGTTCTAAATAAATTTGATATATCAATATATTTACACTGTAACCTTAACCTCACCAAAATCAACATTAAGTAGATGAAGTAAATTCCACTTTGCAAAGTGGTGTAGGGATCAGGAGTATTGAATAACACACTTTAACAAATCTATTGCAATTTAACCAATATATGAAATAATCTAAAATAACTGCCATCTCAACAAAATACTAAATGTACCTATTCATGCACATATAATCAGTTGAATTTCCTTGGATTCAGAATGAGGCAACATTGCCCAAAAGTTTGGTAATCAATAAAATCATGCCAACAATGAATTTGCACATGGAGACTTAGCTAACTTGCCACAACATTCAATACTATTATCTTGACATGATTTTCAAGCACAGTTCATTATAAACGAATTTGATTAAAATCTTCATTAAACATGGGTGTTTAATAAAGGAGTAATAATGATAATAACAATATCCCAATGTACTTCTGCCATTTGTTCCAGCTGAAAGAAGCCCTAAGGGAACTTAGACTCTTAATGATTCCTTGCTTGATAATAAATTCAATGATACCATCCTCCAACATTTTGTTGTGTGTATTAATTAAATAAGATAACATGGCAATTTGTTCCAATTGGATGCACTTTTTTTTGTGATGATGTGGCATGATCTGAGTTTGGGTGCAACCAACTTGGAAGTGTCTAGGGTTTACCCATTGACTTCTGTGAGGGAACATGACACCACACATACAGTAAACAATGTCATGCAAAAGTAAAACATCTGCTAATGTTTTTTCTATAGCAGCGACCATGAAGGTCATATATATATATATATATATATACACACATACATACATTTACATGTGATTGTTTGTTCTTTTGTTTCTTATGATTGTGTCCAATGTTGACTTTGAAAACCAGTGTCCACTCCCCATTGTTATCTATGTCAATAATATCAGAAAGGTAAAGGGAAAGCCATGAAACCAATACAGTATCTGGTTAGCCAAGTGATGAGATGAGATCGAAACAGGCACAACAAACTGCAATGGGATAAAAGTAAAAGGAAACAAAGTAGAAAGCTGAGTTCTTCATTCTTTAATAGAAATGACCAATGTAGACATTTCTCATGTTATCAGCATGGATAGATTTTGTGTACAAAGTGGTTCACAATATATTCACAGGGTGGTGGGTAAGTGTTCTCAACCTTTGATACACAAATGAGAGACTTTCAATTTCTCTGTATGATTTGAAGATCTTTGACTATTTGCATGGGATTTAAAGTGTGACATGCTGTTGAATAATAGAAATCTGCGTGATATGAAAAATCTACTTTACAGATCTCTGCCAGATTGGAAGCTTCACCAAGCATTACCTAAGAAGAACATTATTGGGAATTCAATCCAGTGTGTTGTTGGAATTAACATAGTATCATTTGGATGAAGTATGGGAATAGATGTATAGATGAATGAGCATCTGGGAGGATGCAGTGGTGCATGTGGGTTTCCAAGTGGTATATTAGTTTTTATTCATTTTTTTGTGATCCACTTTGCAAGTAAACACATCTCAATAGAGTATATACAATGATTCAAAAAATGTTTGAAATTTATGAATACAACCAAAATAAAGTGATCTAATTATAAAATGTCATACTAGTTAGAGTGTATCAGTATGTGCTACAATAATATCCATATATTTTATTAACAATAATGTTTAAGGGTAAGTTGAATTGATTGGGTATGTGGAAACTAACATATAATATAGTCAAAAGCTTGACAAACGTTTCATATTAAACTTAAAAAATCTAGTTTAAAATGAGTTAAATACACTATTCAACAAAAAATATAGAAAGTGGTCTGGAAATAAAGGTAACTCTTGCAAGTTGCAAATCTTACTGATTGAAAGTGATGCATTATAACGATAAAAATACGACTCTCTTAAATAAGCACTCTAAAATCAACCATCATTTAAAATTCATCCACTACTTGTCTAATTCAAAATATTTTAAAAATATTTTTAGGTGCAGCAACTGCTCTACTATAAATTACTAAACAGTAGTGTCCAATTTAAAATAGGTTCTCGGAAAGGACACTGTGATGTTTTTATAAATTTTTTTTTCTTATGCACACATATTAAACAGAAGAAACATACATTAATGATAAAGATGTACAAAATTTCAGATGTTATTTATAAAAATCGGATTCGAGACAAAAGCATTATCATAAATATCGTAAATAATAATCTATATTCAGAAATATATTCAGAATTTCAAAAAACATGTCAGAACATCTATGCGTATATATATGTATATATATATATATATATATATATTCTTTCAATTTCTAACATTCACATGTTTATAAATAAAAGTAACAACATCTGTATGATTATTGTTTTATATTTTTGTGAAAGTTAAAGTTATTCGGTGAAGACAATAATATTCATATCTCAATTAATTTTAGTAGCTGACAGTACATTACATTTGAATTTAAGTTTAAGCACAACAGTCTTGTATCAAATTTATTTTTAGCGTTTTTTAAAAATAAAACAACCTTTTCTTTTTCAGACGTTAATCAAAACAACTCAATTTGTTAATTTTATGAGATTGATTTTATAGAACACTTCTTCCACTGAGTCAAAATTACAAATTCATCTAAGGATATCTTTTCATGAACAAATAAATACCTTACTGGGTAATACAATATGTGAAATTTTACAAAATGTATTGTAGAAAATTAATGAATGAAATATTATATACCTTGTTTTAAGCTTCAATTTACTTAATACTTGGCGGTCTAAAAACCGAAAACAATGTTTTTCAACATAGAAAATTAATACATAAGAAAGTATTTTCATAAATAGTATATGTATTCCCTTTTGAGTACTTTACATGTACATAGTAGAAGGAAAGAAAAATTTAAAAAGAAAGATAAAAAGCCAAGGATTGTATAGATTGTATAAAATGCGTCACATTGTACAATTATCAAAATCACTTTTTTGTTTTTGAATTTAAGTTACACAAATCGTATTCTAAGCATGTGAGAGAAATGTGTCATATGATTCTGATATTATTACAAATTGACACAAAATTCAAAACTAAAATTTAACATAATTCATTATCAATATAATCCATTTTTAATTATAAAAGATTATTTATCACAATAAACTTTCCATGTATTTTTAAGCATTAGTTGTCTCCATCTTATCATTAAAGAACCATTTAAAATGAGATCATAATAATAGTACATTTTTCCAAAAGATTCGTGTTGTTGTTTTTTTATTTATGTATATTGTAAAATATAATTTCATCGAGTATCCTCGTGAGAAAAATTACCCAATATTTATTTATTTTGTCCTTAAATCATTATTCCTTAACAAAATTAGAACATAATCACATCGCCCACCACGATCAAACTTAAATGAGGGTATATATAGGCTGTGGCCCACGCGAATCCGCACCTTTTTCATCTTTTCTTTTTTTGTCTCTTTTATCTTTGAATTTCCTCTTTAATATTATTTGTTTATTTATTTAATAAAGTTTAAGTGGAGCTTGATCTCCTTTTAGCTTTCCTCCCTCCAAACCAACCTCATGGATTTACTCGAATCAACCTATGTCCACTCATAGACGGGTCGTGGCTTTACTCATCCTCGTTATCATCCATAATAATTCATCCTAATTCATCAGCATTCAACCGTTTACGTGCGCGGGTAGTGGCACTGCACCATGAGTATTAGGAATTCGATAAAGTAAAAGTGAGCGGACAAAAGCTTCGGGAACGGGTTTAGCCGTGGTGGGTGAGAACGAGGCGCGAGTTACGAGGCTGGGTCATCGGATGGCGGGCGCAAGGCCAGGCAGGGACGGGTGGGGACGGGGAGGGCGTGACTGTCACAATGCAGTCCCACCAGCGGGGAACGGGTGGGGGGTTGCAGGGCCTCTGCTGTGGAGTTCGAGACCCTTCCTACCTTTGATATTAAAAAGGTCTTTTTTTACAATTATTAAAAAAATAATTGTAAAAAATACCATTCAAAATCATTGCGTGCTCTTTGTGATAAGAGTTTCAACAATTATAACGCCTGTTGCATGACGTTAATCTTAAAAAAGCACTTCATGAATTATTAATTAATCATCCGAAGAAGAAAAAATTATATATATATATATATATATATATACATAACAAAATTTTAAAAAAATCTGCACATGAAACGTAAATTAGAAATAAAAATAATCCTTGTAAGTGGAATTTTATAAATGATGTATTAGTAAAAATATTTGAGTGGCTCAAAGGGCTTAAGAATTACATACTTTGCTTCAAGTAAAAAAAACTACCATCATCTAAAATTAACTAAAAAAACAAATAACAGTCAAATTAAATTTCTTATATAAGAATATAATTTTGTTACAAATTAAAAAACAATAAATTATTATAGTTATTCTAAATATAAAAAATATATTAAATGAGTAAAAATATATATATATATATATATATTAAATATATTAAATATATATTAAATGAGTAAAATATATAATAAATATATATGTACAAAATATATATTAAATGAGTAAATTGGAATTTTGGAAGTAATTATTTGTATCTACAACACAAATATTTTTATTAAAGGTGTAAAGTAGTAATATATTAGAGAAATTAACATCATTTTCAATATTTTTTCTTGTTAAATAAGACATCACAAGTACTAATAGAATATAATAATGAATAAAATACCACATGTTGGAAATTTTAAAGTTTTATCACAACATGGGTTTAACATATATATGATAGAAAATTAAAACTTTCTAATGCTTAATAAAAATATTAAATATGTTATAAATATGTTATGGATACTTGATACTTGTTAAGAATTCATAAAAAAATAAATAATTGTAAAACCTAGATATTAAAAACTATTATAACTAAGCTCATGGATATAATAACAATAATAATCTTAACATTTATTATTCTTATTTTTTAATATAATAACTAAAAATAAAAAAATAATTTGAATTATTATTTTTAATAAATCTAAATAAAACTGATAAAAATTGTAACAAACATTTATGATTTTCAATTTGAATAAACGGTTTAAATTTAACAACTTTAAAGTCTTTATGAAAAATAATACAAATTGTACAAACTAATTTTAAAAACAATGAAACATGTACAAGAACATGTTTTTTAAAAAACAGCTACATACTGATCATACTTGACCATTATATATAATATCATTATAATAAAGTACTTAAGAACCTATTTGGCTTGTAATATTAGGAACATCTTAATCAATATTCTTATATATATATATATATATATATATATAATTTAAAGTTAGTTTCAATTGACAAAACAAAATCTGAATACCCATGCCAATTCATATATGGATTTAAAATTCATAACATAACAAAGATTCTAAACAAAGTTTGAAAAGATTAAAAAAACTTCCATTTTGCATCTACTTAATTCACAAAGTACATTCTTAGTTTTTAGAAACTTTTCCTCAAAATAAACTCTAAAAAATTACAGTCAATTGATTTTATTGGTATTTATATTTTCATATATGTCTTTTATAAATATAAAAGTAAGAATTTACATAATTTAAGAATGATAATATATATCTCAATAAATATCAAATTAATTTATTTAAAATCCTGAATAATGTGTTGAATTTGAAGTATTTAGTTTGAGTCTATTAGTACTTTCTTAAAATAATAGAAACATATGTAGGTTTTGTTAGTATTTACAAGTGTAAATAGTCAGTGTTTTTTTTTTTACTTCTATTCAACTAAAAAACTACCTTTCTGAACTCATATTCAAGTATATGTTATACAAGATGTATAAACATTGGTTTTAATAATATTTTTTATTCTAAATACAGTGATTATTCTGACTATATAAAAATTAATCATCTCTACCTAAAATATACACAAATTTTATTTATTAAATTCAATTTGAATTATTTTTTCTTCTATCAAATCTCTTATGCAGTATAACTTATTTTTATCTAGTTTTAAATGGTAAAATTTTGCAAAATTGGAAAATTATGAACTTCATTCTATTTTTTCAATTTCTTTGTTTAAATTGCTTTAAAGTATCTTCATTAATGAATATAACATTTTATGTTTATTTTAGTTTATTTTAAGCTCTTAAGTATTAAAATTTTTATGCTTTCATTTTATATGCACATATATATATATATATATATATAGGATGTTGCTAATGACACCACAATTTTTGCTACTACACTAAAACTTATTTTTATTAAATTTTCAATTGTTTTTTAATTAAAATTAAATTTACTTTCTATAAATTAAAAAATATATATATTAGAAATATTAATGATTTTTTTGATTGGAATTAAAAAAACTAAGAAAACATATTGAGTGGGTAGTGGATTATAGTGGCAATAGCAAAAATTGTGGTAGTAATATATATATATATATATATATATATGTGTGTGTGTGTGTGTGTGTGTAAGTTTTTATCCATTCTTATGTATCATTTCTTTCACTAAGTTACAAATATCATGTTACTTTTTAAATTAGTAGGCAAAGAAATAGAAGATTTTTCAAAAATACTAATATAGATAAATAAATAAATAAAACATATGTAGATTCGACAATACTTTTTATTGAGTAAATTGAGTAAAAGTTTTTAAGATTTACACAATCTATTAAAGAATTTTGATAAATTTGTATAGAAAATTGAAAAAATTAACTTAATCATTTTGTAAGATTCAACAAGTTATTTGGTTGTCACTAGATCATATTTTTGTTTCCTATATTGATGGAGCGTAAAATACATGTTAAGTATTTAACAGGAGTTTATTAAAACCATGTGATTTGATATGATTTTAAATAGTTGCTTTCTGTATATAACAAAATGACAAAGACTTGCAATGCTAAATGGCCAATGACATATAAATAATATAATTTATTACTAAAATACTTCTGTTAATTAAATCTATTTGAAGATTTTAAATTAAAATGATCTCTTCTTTTACAAGGATTTTATAATAATACTAATATTGATATTACTTTAGAAGTTGTGTGCACTACTTAATATGTTCAAACCTATATTAGAGTCTTTTAAAATCTTACAATTTCAAAAAAAAACAATTGTAATTTTAATACACAAATTACAAATACAATCTAAATACTCTGCATTGTACATATATCTTTGTTTTAAATTGGTTAAATTTTTTAACTTATGAATATAAAATTTAAATCAATACTTCTTCAGAAGTTAATTAATGAAATGAATAATGCATAAAAATATCAATTTTAAATTTAATTTTTTGTTTTTGTAGCAAAAACTAATTAATAACTAAAGTATATATGCTTGCTTTACTCATTTCAAGCATGGTTTTTAAATTTTTTTTATGTGTGTTTGCATTTTTAATTCTTAAAATTAAAACAAATTCAATACATTTAAATTTCTTGGAACAATGGTGTGTTTTTTTTTTTTTAATCCATTTAATTGCTAAATTTCTTCCTTAAAGTTTAAATATGTTGTGGAACAATAACATCTTCAAAAGTGGACCTTTGTGATTTTGTAAATTCAATATACTGATGATCCATATTTCAGTTTTTTTTCAAAAAAAATTCTTAAATCAATTAGTTATTGGTTTATTAAGCCAAAAAACTCAAAGAAAAAAGGAAAACAGATGAATGCAATTATTTATATTTATGACTTTCTTATTACTATAACACTTTTAAAGTTTTCATTACTTTAATTAATTTCCACTCTCTTGTAAACAAATCATAGATTTTTTACAAAAAAATTAAAAACCCTAAAACTCAACTCCATGCTTACAAAATATATATATATATATATATATATATTTATTATTATAGATAAATCTTCTTATTAGTTTCTAATAAATCAATTTATTTTCTGAAATTCAAAAAATAATTGTATTAAACATAATGTATGTATGTATATGTATATATATATAATAAAGATTTGATAGAATTTTTTGTTCTAATTGTAGACACATGTAATTTCACATTCTAATATCACTTAAGAAATTTAAACATCAAAAATACTTTTCTAAGATTATGGTCACATGATTTGTACTAAAATTAAATATCATTTAAAATTTAAAAGAATGATTTTTTATTTTATTTTATTTTTTTATTTTAGATTTTTTCCAATTATATTAATACTTAGAAGTTTTTCAAATACAACAAAATTTACATAAATATTCTCAAAGTCAAATGAAAGAAATTTCAAATACATGAATTAATTCTAATTGTATAATTTTTTTTAATTATAAAAACCCATTTTATTTGCATATATATATATATATATATATATATATGATTTTTTATGATTTGAAATCAGTAGAAACACTTTTGATGTAACAAAGTTAAAATAAACTAATAAATATTAAATCATTAAAATGCAAAATATTACTCTAAGAATAATTAAATTAATATATTTTTTATTTTTTTATTTAAAATCACATAACTAATGTAATAATAAAGATTTATTATATTTTGTATATATATATATATATATATATATATATATATCATATTTTATAATCTATTTGTATTTAGTTTTATAGATTCATATAAATAACTTTTCATTTATAAATCTATGTCTAAATTCTGTTATTAAGTGTTGATATATATTTTAATTTATTTTCTTGTTTAGAAATTTAGAAAGTTCTTTAAAATATTTATTTGTTATTTTTTAATATAATAAACTTAAATTTTACTTCAATTATAGAAAATAAGAAAATAAGAAAATAATAAGTAATATGCAATCTTTCATTAAGATTTTTTTATTCTTTTATGCTTTGTGATAATAATGAGATAAATTTGAATAAAACTTTATATATATATATATATATATATATACATAAACCTTTGTATCTATTTTTTTAAAATATTAATATTTTATTATAGTAATATATTTGAAACTATCTATTATGCTTTTGGTAATATTGAAACTTTATTCAAAGTGAAGATTTACACATTTTAGATGCAAATTTACAAAATTATAAGATACATTAATACAAATAATATTTATTAGTATATAGAAATAGCTCAATATTAGTTAATTTTTATGTAAATAATAATTAAAAATTACTTTTAATAAGTTTGATTTCAAATGAATCTAATAAATTATTGATTATTATTTTTTTTCCAAATTTTTCTTAAGTTTTTAACTATTAAAACTTGTATATTATAAAGTTAAAATTTTCTTCTAATTAAATATTTTAAATTTAAGATTTTGATAATAATGTAAGCTATAATGGTTAAAGTATTAATTGAAGTATTTTACTTTTTTCATATATATATATATATATATATATATATATATGTATAATTTCAAATATATATACATATATTTACATATATATATATAATCATATATTTATAATCCAAATATTTGCATATATATATTTTCATATATTTATATATATAATCCAAATATTTACATATATATATTTTCATATATTTACATATATATATAATCCAAAATTTGGATAATCATAATATATATAATCATATATATATAATCCAAATTTATATATATAATCCAAATTATATATATAATATATATATAATCCAAATTTTTATATATAATCCAAATTTATATATATAATCAAATATGATTATATATATATGATCCAAAATTTATATAATCATATATATATAATCCAAATTTGGATTATATATATATATATATGTAGTGTTATATATATATTTGTTATTTGGAAATTTTAAATTATGGTTAATTATATATATATGTGTATAGAAGATGTAATCATATGGTCGAAACCTTGTGTTTGCAAAGCAACTATGTTTATCTGGCTTATTTGGTACAAAGGAGTAGCAGTCAATACATAGAGAGAACAAGTAAGCCCTCACATTGATATCCATTGTGGTCTTTGCTCCCCTCAAACACAAAAACTGTCTTACATAGATTTTGGGAATATCACCAAGTGCATAAAGTTTGGAATTGGTCCTTGTCTATTACATAAAAACTCTCAACCAATCCATAGAAATGGAGACCTTGGAAAGCCTTCACTTGGAAGTAGGTAATATTTTCATATAAAATACCTTCTAGGTTTAAATGCTTTTGTAAAATCAGGTTTCTACTTATGGATCATTTGGATTCAAAGAAATAAATATGTATTTAAAAAGGAAGTACGGAGTGATGTCCATACAAGAACCATAATTTAACACAACTTAATTAAATATGAACAAATTAGCTTGTCAACAATAAGGAAGAAATTGAAAAAATAACTAGAGCACAAGGCTTCCTTACTCAGGCAATGGGACAAATCTTAAATAGCAAAACAAATGTTAGAGACTAGAATACAGAAGGTAATCAAATGGAGCTTTAGAGTATACCAATGTGGCGTAATAATTCATAAAAGTGTATTAGAATAAAATAACAATCACTTTTCTCATCAAAACTTTTAATGTTGCCTATCAAAGTATTAGGTATTAAGTTGTTGGTTGTACCATTCCACCTCACAATGCATTGGGTAAAATCTGTCAATGTGTTAATATATATATATATATATATATATATTATAGTTAATAATTCTAAAATTTGTATCTTTTGATAATTAAATGCAATGAATTTATATATATATATATATATATATATAAGAAAAATATAAAAAACCAAAAAATCAACAAAACCAATTAAAATCAATCAAATGAATTAATCACTTGAAAGTATCGGTAAAATATTGTAGATTACTAGGTGTTTACTACCCAATAAAAAGTTACAAATCACCAAGTTACATTTGCATTAGATGTACACCATGGCAAAGTATCATTTCAGGTTATTAATCAAATTATGTAATTAATACAGTAAAATATTTATAATATTTGAAAGTTTAATTTTTTTTTTGGTACAAAATGCATCATAAATTGCAAGGATATACAACATTCATTTACAAAAAGATAAGATAAAATTTTAAATTTTTATTTGGTATATACTAATTTCAGAAAATATATTTATATTTAATATTTTATTATTTATTTTGTGTGTTTAAAAATAAAAATCACACAATTAAATAATATATATTAAATGAATGAATATGTATGTATATATATATATATATATATATATAAGCTTATTTTAATATTGCACCATATATTTAAGAAGTATGCTTTAAAAAACTTATTTTTATTTTTATTTTTTTGTAATTTACAATGATTATGTTTCTTAATGTTGGTTTACTTTTTAAAATTCAGTTGATCAAATAGAGTCCTTAAATATTTATATTTGCATCATAATTTGCATAAAATATATAATTATTTTTTAATCAGTTGTTACCATAGTTTTTAAATATATATATATATATATATATATATATAAACATTTTTTTTATTTGTTAATATATACACCCATACATACATTCAGACACATACTTGCATACAAACTTCCACATCATTAAATTTCAATCTGAATAAATAATAATTAACATGATGACTTTAAAACCGTCATCACATAATCACATGCAAGTTGTATATTATGGTTTTATAGATACGAATGAGATCTTGACACATGCAGAATGCATAATGCACAATGCACATTGTTGTAGATATTCATTTAAAAAATAAATAAAAGTAAATCAATTAAGAAAAATAGAATCTAACCATGCTTTATGTTGATAGTTGGGTGTATAAAACACAATGCAATTTACCAAAAATTCAATATTATTTCATTAAATGATTTTTAGTTATGCCTTATAGACAATAGTTTACAAGTAAATAGAACAATAAAACAAACAAGCTGTAGAATCTACAAAAATTAATAGCAAGGGACACATTGAAAACACATCAACAAAAATTTATTTCATTTAGTTCAATAAAAACACAAAAATTGCACCAACCATTGAATTGCATCAATTCAAAAACATGGTTATTGTGACAAAACCTTGAATAAAAAGGGCACATGATTGCATTTATTCTTGCAATTCAATGGGAATTAGATCAAGTGACCCACCACGGAGAGCCACAAAGAGGTCTAGAAATAGAAACATTTTAGTGCTTCTAAGGAAGAAAAAGACGAAGAACGGAGCTGATGAGTGGATGGGAGTCGATACGAGGCGGCAGCGCCACCGACGAGTAGGAACGCGCCACGTTTCAACCTTACATCCAAGGCCGAGGCTACCAACCTACCAGAACAGGGCGGACAGGGGGTACGTAAGGGCCAGCGGGAAAAAGGCGAAGGTGGCGCGGGTGGGAGGTGGGACCGGGCGGGGGCAGGGGCGGGGCGAGGAGGCTTTTCTTTGCCCGTGGGAGTTCCTATTTGTTTCCTCCTCCATTTAATAGGCCCTGACGGGCGTGCCTCTGTTCCGGCCGCGGAGAGCCGGAGAAGCGGGGCTTGCGAGCGCAGCGCAGTGAGGCGGGGCGGGGCGGGGTAGGGCTGGACGCGGAGGGTCCGACTGGTGGCGCCGCGGCCAAAGTTATTTAGAAAGGAGACATCCCCATCGCTAGAATTTGCACAAATGCAGGAAGACGACTCCTTGTCCTGCTGCTGCTGCTGCTGCTGCGTGGAGTGGTGGTCTTGAATGCGTTGCCTCCAAGCCAAGCCGTCGAGACCCACTCTCCCACCTTGAACGGAATCATGGGAGCCGTGCCGCTGCGCAGGTGCAGCCTCGCCCTCTGAGCCAGTCGTGCGCCGTCGCCTGCATCGCCTGGGCGTCGCAATTGTCAGGTCGGACGGGCCTTGCTCCTGTGGACAGAGTTGGAGGAGGTGCGGGGAGTAAGTTGCTGGCGTGAGACCAGCCGGTCCGCGTTCGTGTTGCGTGTTGCGACGTGAGAGCCAGGGTGCGGGAGTGGTGCCGGAGTGCGTCTGCATTTATATTTTTGCTGCTGTGAGTCTACCGAGCGCGATAAGGTTGGGAGACTGTCTGCGCGGTTTTGGATTCGAGGGGTGGTGGAGGCGTAGAACCGAGAGGTGATCGCCGCCGCAGAAAGTCTGAATTTTTGTAATGATAAAGTGAAGAATCTTTATTTTGCTGAAGCGATGCTGTGTAGTTTCCGGGGAAAATCGTGCGAGTGTAGGTTTTGGGAGGATACCGCGAAGTGAGTTTTCAAAGTTTAACATGAAATTTATGCGAAATCATGCAGTATGGTTGCTGTTCTGTAAGGTGGTGAAAGAGGTTTTTCTGGAACTAGGGCTACTGCAGAAATAAGGTGCTGATTGAGTGTCGGCAACACGAGTGTGCGGCTACTGAGCCAGCACTGGGGCTTCCTCAGGGAGAAAATTATGTTCAGTAGACGCGATCATCTGCTGTTGATGTCGTTGAATCTAAGTCCTTAAATAGTGCGTTGTGCGGATTAGGTGTTCAGAGTTCTCTGAGAGAGCAAGCCACGATGGCTGTAGTGTACCAGTGCAATAGTCACTACTTGAGCTTCCTCTATGAGCAGGAGATCTCTCGCCAAGCTTCGTGCATCCTTGAAGTGAAAGCCTGGTGACGAGAGAGTGCTGTTCGTAGCATATTTCTACTCTCGAAGAAGAAATCTAGGAACCCTGTCCCGGTCACTAAGCACCAAGATGCTGTACTTCGCCGCTGCGTACCCCCCGGAGTTAACACTGTGTGACCTCCTAAAATAATATCTGATCCTGGAGTCTACAGTAATGCCCCTGGCCATCCCAGCGTAGCTATGTTTTCGATGTAAAAGCATACGAGCTCTGATCTATTCCAACGCCTCGTCATTTGGATGACTTTCAAGTTGAGCAGCCAAGCGAGAGTGAAGCTCTTATTCTGTGCCAATGAAGGGGCTAGTGTTCTGGAGAGACTAATGTGACGGTGTCATAGAGGACTTTTGGATAGCTAGTGCAGCTACGGGGTGTCCCATATGATTTGAAGCTTTTGGAGACTTGCGCTTGACAGTTTCGTTCATAAGTTTCCGTAATTAATGGTAGTGGGTGTGCGTCTTCTGGTCATCAGTACTGGAGACGATGATGACGGATCTTTGGCTGGGAGTAACACCACTACAAGTTCGCAGTAGGACATTGATGCGCAGCTGGCGGATTGAGGGGAACCAGTTTTCTGTCAGGTCATAAGGAAAAATATCCTCGTAGTGGCTCTTCTCATAGTAAGGATCCTGCAGCTGACCTGTGACGTCACGATCCTTGTTCGCCTTCGCTGCTGCTGAAGTTTCAAGTTTAGAAAATCAAGTAAGTCGACGCAAAACAAAATTACTAGAGAGTTTCAGTGGAGGGATGAAGAGAATGAGGTATTTGAGTAGTAACGATGCGGCATTACTAGGACAAACTAGATTCTAGCTTCGCTGGCGACACTGAGCTCGATTGAAAGTTAGCTTTACAACTCTCGGGTCGTCTTCAAGTACGAAGGCGCGTGTTGTGTTGATTGCGCTTATCCCCTCGTATATCCGCGTTATTATTCGGTTACTAGCGCAGCATTGATGGATATCTCATGCTTTTGAATGCGACTTGACCTAGTGCGGTTGATTATTTTGTACTTAGAAGCCTTTGTAATGGATATTGTAACGGTCTGTTACCTGCTATTGAGAACCGTCAAAACTAGAGATAAGCAGCGGCAGCTTTTTCCTGTGCAGATCTTCGCGACGGCCCCACCTCACCGTGATCACGGATCAAATGAATCGGGCTTTATATTAGGCGTGATGGTGAATTTAACATGACCAAGTCGCAAGCATTCGGCCGTTGTCTACACAGAATGCGTCTGTACTTCTCATGAACGGCTTCAAATGACACTGGAAGTGCGTTGTGATTCGGCACGTTGCAACACTTTAAGCTCCTTTTCATGGTAGGAATGCAGGATTCTGCTGACGCTGCGAATCGCTCTGGGGGCGGAGGTATGGGTAGCCCCCAAAGAGCAGGGACGACGAGTGGGGTCGGGCATGGGTTGCACACTCCAGCACCTGTGCGACCTCCATCCCCATCTGCATCACCTTCACCAGGAATTACTCCATCGCATAGTGCGCAAGGGGGCGCACCAGCGGTGAGCACGGCCGTGCCTGAGACTTGCCCATCTGGTCTTCATCCCCATCCAATCATGGCTGTAGCTCCGCCAGCAAGCTTAGGCATGAGCTTAGGCATTGTTGGCACCTCAATCACTGGACCCAGGAGTGCAAGCGGGGGCGAGCAGCCTCCCAA
The DNA here is from genome assembly GCA_036785485.1 of Physcomitrellopsis africana. Lineage (NCBI taxonomy): Eukaryota > Viridiplantae > Streptophyta > Bryopsida > Funariales > Funariaceae > Physcomitrellopsis > Physcomitrellopsis africana. The sequence goes on along the minus strand of JAWRVF010000503.1, from coordinate 196,243 downwards.
GAGAAAGAGAGGAAGACCTCGCAAATTTTCAACAGGTTCTGAATTTTCTCCTGGAACACCAGGAGCTGGGTATCCTGTTTTTCCAGCGATAATGCCGGCCCCCTCGTCGCCATATACGCCGTCTCCTGACAAGCGAGGGAGAGGACGGCCTACAGGCTCAGGGAAGAGGCAACAATTAGCTGCTCTAGGTAATTTTCTGTAAAGCTAGTGTGCTTGGCCATATATTGGGTTATTCTTCTGTTATTGTTCCCTTCAAGTTGTTACCATCTTTTTTCTGGCATGCTCCTGTAGCTAACCATGTCAATATTGCTGTGTCAGGGGTTGTGTTAGCGGGCACTGGTCAAGGCTTTACGCCTCACATATTGACTGTGAACACTGGGGAGGTACAGCTTCTAGATTGTACCATTCATTGTTCGATTCTTTCTTTTTCCATGTATCGCGGCATAGTGGATATGGTTGATTAGTTGTGGTGGTCAAAGCGTTCTAATCTATTGACATTATCGTACATGAAACCGTAAGGTATTCAGAATTGTATTGCTTGTGCCGCAGGATGTCGCTACTAAAATCATGCAGTTTGCACAGCACGGACCACGTGCCATGTGTGTTCTGTCAGCCAATGGTGCAATTTCCAATGTGACATTACGTCAGCAGTTATCCTCGGGAGGCACTGTGACGTATGAGGTGTGCATCCAACTTATTGCTACGTCATCCGAAGTGAAGATACTTTGTCATGGACTTCTGCTGATTCTGGTTTGTTTTGTGCGTCTTTCCATGGAAATTCGCAGATAATCCGCAAACACATACAAACACACATTGTGTGTGTATTCGTACATGACATGCTGTGGGGCTTGATGAGTGCCCTAGAAGTCAATGTTAGTCCTTGTGTGGGGTTTTCACTCTGCTTCAATAAGACACGCAACATAGATTTGTAATCAGGTTGTAAGAGAATCGTTTGGACATGCAGGGTCGCTATGAGATACTTTCTTTGTCTGGTTCTTATCTGCCTACGGACCTTGGAGGTGGCGCACGACAACGAACAGGGGGCCTTAGTGTTTCTTTGGCTGGTAGTGATGGGCGAGTCATTGGTGGAGGTGTTGCTGGAATGCTAACTGCAGCGTCTCCTATTCAGGTATCGGATAAGTTTCTTTTTAAAAGATTGGGATTAGAACCAGAAGCAATCGATCCCGGTAGTGCTGCTTTTTGCTATCATCTATCGAGATACTTTTTTCATTTTGATCGGGTGTGGAGGTTGTAAAATTATTTTTGGAACCATCCCAAGTTACATATATTTTCCCGTACCTTTCCTTCTTTGTAATTAAAATTCATGACCGCTTGATTACGTAGTTAATTCTTTTGTCATTTTCATTCCTACCAAAATCATGTGATTAAATAATATTACTTAGTTTCGACCACATCTTCCTCTGGTGTGCCACAGGTGGTTGTTGGGAGCTTTCTTTCCGACGCTTTCAAAACTCAACCGAAAGCCGATTCTCCACTTAGTTCAACTCCAGGAGGCTCATCTGGAGGAGGGTTTGTTCCTGGTTTAGGACTTGGAGGCCCACGGCCTCCACCACTTAGACCTGAAATGAAACCAAGTCCTGGTCTCTTTTCAAGTTCCAAAGGTTGGCTGCCTTATTGTGCTTCATATACTGATCTCTGTTAATTGCTATGTACTCCGATGCTTTCCTCAATTCTTCTGCAAAGTACAGGTTTGAGGACTTAAATATGATCTTTGATTTCTGCCGGACGGTGAGCCTGGTCGTATTAGTGCACACGTTGTTGTTCGTGTATTACCTTTGCTCGAAGTCTGATTGGGTCGTGTGTGGATGCAGCACCTAGTCCTCAGCAGACACCATTAGCGCCCCCTTCCCCAACTGGCCAAGTATCTTCGCAGAGGCCTCAAACCATGGGCTTGTTCCAACCGATGGCAAGCTGGCAACCGCCCGCTCTAGGAGATGGTCGAAGGACTGACATCAACATCTCTTTGCCAGGTGGATGAGCTTGAGGTTATACAGCGGAACCATCAGGATTCTTTTTTTCTTTTTCGGACTGGACCCAATCATGTCTGCAAGCTTTTTGATGTTTCCAATTCTAAATAGAATTGGGTTAGTTGCAGAACCGAGGCTTCTATAGCGAACATACATGATCTGCTTTGTTAATCCGGTTGGCCGCTGCAAGTTGTCATCTGGATCATCACTGATCAACAGTTCCCACCGCTGTCATCATTGCATAGTTGGTGGAAGACATATTTTAGGAGCATTGCTTTTTTGGGGAGGGATTTTTTAAAATCTTCACAGCAGTCTCTTTGTGAAGAGAACCTTTGAGTTATTGGAAAACAAAACAGGTGGGCAAAAATGTAGAGATTTAGTCCTCATGGCAAGCTTTAGTGTATTCCGTCATCAGCTGCGAATCGTCATTTTGAATTCTTACCCACCTTTAGCTGTAGCTTTACATCTGTTCGAACATTCGATCATGGAGACAGCTTTGATCCTTATTTTTGGATTATCCGTGGCACCTATCTCGAAGATGTATCCTTGAAGCGAGCAATCCTTAGTGACCAGCAGGATTATTCGTGCTCTTTCATCAAATGTTGTTATGACTTGATCTGAGCTTCTTCGCTGAAGATTGGGTATCAGTCAATACCAGACGACTACTTATAACCAATATAAATTTTGAACATTCCATGTTGGTTTTTCTTCCTAATTGTAAGCTAACAAAGACTAATTTTGCCCCAGATGGTAAACTAGAATCTACTACGCTGCATCTTGCTTTGTTTTCCGTTTATGTCCATGATGTAGTTCCTGCTTTCTGCTTGTTATCTGCCCACTGTTGTGATCCTGCATGTTTCAGTTTTGCTTCTTTACATGAACTTTCTACTGTCAGTTTTAACTTTAATTAATAATAATTCAGATACTGTACTTTCATTAACATCTACTGTATAATACAATGTATAGATATTTTGTGTATTCAAATGTAGAATGTAAAAAATCTTCTGCTATTCTGACCTACAGGTCATCACTATCTCCTAAAATAGCCTTGCACTCTCCAGTAGTCATGTTGAGGAATTGCTTTAAACGAACTCAACTCAAGAAAAGATTGGCACATGAAATGACATATGTAACATAAAATATATGATATCTTTTTAAAACTCGTTTTTAGCTTGAATATTTTGAATCATGGAACACTTAGAGATATGAGAACTAATTACTTCACTTGTTTAACATTAGTTCTGGAAGGAAACTACCTACACTGTGAAGGAGGTGTTTCTTCTGCCATGCTAAGGAAATGTAAACTTCAGATGAAAATGTAAAAAATTGACTTTGCATCAATTTGATTCTGTCAAGGAAAAAGTGAAGAAATATTATAGCTTGTGTAAAATTCCTAATTTGTTGCAGAAATGAGATATTTTTTGAATGCATAATAAAACAATCCTTATTATTTTTCGTCTCATCAACCTCACTAATATATTTCTAAAAATCACATGTATAGTGTATTGTATTTAGTTTCAAAATACAAGGTTTTAAAAATTCACTATTTATATGTCAATTATTATGTACATTTATAGAGGTACAATTATTTTACTACAAAAATATTTACTGTAATTAATTCTCATGGATGTACCATTTGTAGCTCAATCCACATATGCAAATTGTTAATTTGAATTTCAATATCCTTTATTATCCAAAATATTTCAATTTATCAGATTTTTTATTTTTTGAATTTTACTAACACCATCATTAGTGGTTAGGATAATAAAATACAAATTTCTAATAACAACAATATTTTGTTTGTGTGTTATACTCAATATTTGAGTAAATATTTAATCTATGATTGACTGTCTTGCAAACTTAGTCATGTTTATGTACTTCAAGTGTTAAAAAATTTAGTCAAGTTTTTATGATTGCCATTGTTCTCTTTCAATCTTAGTTGTATCTCTTAGCTATCTTTGTTATTATTATTTTTTATATTAGTAGGTGCCTTGGGACCCACACTTTGCAACATGAAATAAATAAAGGAAAAAAAATACAATGGAAACAAAATAAAAAATAAAAATGGGTGGAATTTGAGCAACAAAGAATTGGAACATCACCATTATTTTTGCAAGATTGGTTGGATATGTACAATAAAGACAGTTTGATGACGCTATGAACAGACAAACACTTTGCATTACAACAAAGGAGAACATTTACAGTGTTTATTGCTGTGGTGAGCTAACATAAGTCAACACCCACGAATCCACTGATCTTCAGCTAATATTGCAGACGTCCAGGCAAGACTTTGTTGTCTATTTGGTCATTTGAAATCCTTGGTCCACACTTCTCAGCTTCTGGGAGGAGTGCAGCTCTCTTCATAGCTTGAGACCGGTTCTTCCTCAACTTTTGAGAAGCTGCTATTCATGTGATGGTTTGAAAGAGATTTCGACCCTTTCAATCTTGATATGATTTGTTGCACGGATTGTTGACTTCGGTGCTGGCAACTTACCTGAATGCGAGGAGAGGAGTCGTTGTCCTTCAGCTCCGCGTCCTTGATCCCTTGGGTAGATAATGTGTTTGGCAGCATATCCTTTCCTATCTCAATACACGTTCCTTTCGAGTGATTGTGGGTGAGACCCTTGCGCAATTGTCATGCCGATGTTGACGACCCCCTTATTTTGATCCAGTTGGTCTTTCCCTTCTTTCTGTTCCTAAATGACAGCTTCTCTAGAAGGCTTATTGGATAGAAGAGCTCACATCTCACTTGGATGTTGTCCGTCCCTTTGCAACTGTTAAAGAGCAAATCCAATCGCCACTGTCCCTCAATTTCTAAGGCTTTGGAGAGGTCCGATTATATTCCTGCATTTATTAAGAACCAGAACACACCAACTCTTTTGCAGAACTGAAGGAAGATTTGCAAATGCAGGAATTTTAACTCCCAATATACCCCAACCTCTGGTAAAACTGGATAAAGATTGCTCATCTCGTGAGCCTTCGTCATTCTCTCATTTTCTAAACCAAACTACAGGTCAGCAATTGTGTACCGACAAATCTTCATCAATATGAAATCAAAGACAAGAAAGTGGTGTACTATCATGGTATCCTGCATCACTAGAAACTGCAAAGCTTGGCATACTTGTGATCCAAGAGTAGGAGAACCGATTACGTCAATTTCCAATCCCAACACTTTCTTATCAACAGAACTGTAGCTGGTTGATCTTGAATAGACGCAAGCCCTGTAATCTATCCAACTGGGATAGATAGGAAGTGATTGTTTCACACAGTTACTAAGCACAAAGTAGAAACATGGGAATTAAATGCCTAGTTGCTCTGAAATGCACCGACAGCATCTTCAACCATCGTTTTAATTTGCTTGAGTCTCCGCAGAATATCTTGTAAGCTTTTCTTCAGAACCTCAAGATGAACTGTGCAAGCACTTCCAAGAATGTAGCTGCACATGTTATACAAGCTTTTTCCATGCGTTTCATCAAACTCTCCACATCCCTTGATCGTCTCTCTTTCGCAAAGGTTCTGCAAATTCTGAACCACACATATGGCGGTCGCTAACAAGGATCCAAATGTACCCAATACCATTTCTAAGACAATACACTCACTTGCTGCATCTTATCAAAGTCCTGGCTACGGCCACACGCATGAGGGTATTAAAGGGCACAGTGTCAAGCTTTACGTGTTTCAGAATTTTCATAATCAAACAATGTCTTCTCCCTTCGCAGTATGTCCTCAATCTTGTTGTAAGTGTCAATGACTCCATTATTTGATATCAGATTGGGAAACGTCTTTGCTGCCTCCATCTACTCGAATCATCTCTCCACTTAAGGAACATCACACACTCGTGCCTCGAGTGAATTTCCATAGCTTTGCTTTCCAAGAGCCGCGAAAAAGGAGAAACAAATCAGCAGACCTCATGAACGGCACCTTGCACTGAAGAACCTGCAAGCGGCGAAGGCCCAAGCATGAACTGAGTGTACACAAGCCAATTCTGTACAGGGACAATAATGAGGGCAGAAAACGGAAATGCAAAAAAAATGGAGCTGGGATGGAGATTCGGTGAAAAGAGAAAGGTGCATCACCTGAAGGACAGAGACATGGCCCGCATTCAGGGTAGTTGAGGATGAAGGGGATGGGAGGGCGATGCACGAGAGGCGTGGCGTTCGGAGGAGAGAATTCGAAAGCAGGAATGGGAAGAAATAATCCTGCAGGAGAGAGCAAAAGAAAATTCCCAAGGAAGAATAAAGCTCCGAGTGGGAATAAAAACAACGGAGGAAATCACCACAGCTGAGAAGAGTCCTCAGCACAAAAACACAAGTCTCAATGATATGCAACCACGATCAACTGAAGATAGAGCATGAAATGAAACAGGGAAGATGACAAGAATCTAGAATCAGAAGAATTGGTGCGCCATATCAGTGGTCAACCCACAACATGAAATATTTTACAAATACAAAAAAAAACAGTACCGATTTCTCAAGTTCCGAATTCCCCACGTCCCTCCTCTGCACCGAAGCCTCCGAGCAAGAAGAAGACGCAAACTAGCATGTAATCGCCGAATCTGCTTAAATGGGCATCATCGAAACACGATGCAGGATGTTCGATTCCCTCGAAATCGACGTGCATCGAAATCGTTTCCGTCGAATCGGTCCGAGGCTCGCATTGACGAAGGCTGTTGCCGAGACCATGAACTGAAGCCAACGGCCCAGATTCCGTATTCGAATAACGGCCCCGATTTCGGATTCGGACAACGGCCCAGATTTGTTTTATAATTCCGAGTTAAAATTGAAGGATTGTAGTAATGATATGGAACCGACAACCAAGTGTATTGATATTGCTAGAATAATCATGTGTGGATCAAATCTTAAAGAAGTTGTAGAGTAGGATAAAAACTATTAGCTTATATGATGATTGTACAACAATGATGAATGATTTTATATGATGATTTTACAACAATGATGAATGATTTAATGTAGAAATATGGTGAAGTGAATTAACAATGTTGTGAAGTAATATCTTGTGACATGTCTTGACTTGCACTTTGTGCTTGCAAATTTAAGCATAGTAGTAGGATATTGCACCTAAGCGTTTGAAACTTAATAGTAATGATCAAACTAAATAGGAAGAAAATAAGAACATTTTTTTTTTTTTTTTCATTGTTTAAACAATTAGACTCATATTGTGAATCCACATATAAACACATTTATCACTACATATATTTATATGTATATATAGGGTGTTGCTAAAACCACCACATTTTATTTTGATTAATTTTTTTTATTAAATTTTATTAAAATTAAATTTATTTTCTATATAATTTTTAAAATATGTATATTGGAAATAATAACAATTTTTTATTTAAATGAAAAACAAAAAAAAAATGTCAAGTGGGTGGCAAGTTGTGGTGGCAATAGCAAAAATTGTGATGACCTTAACAATACCCTATATATATATATATATATATATGCTAGTATAAATTTTAAAAATAAACATATTCATTTGTCAATATTACTATATATAAATTCAATATTCAAAAAATCTACTTCTGATATCTCTGTGTGTGTGTGTGTGTGTGTATATATATATATATATATATATATATAATTTAAACCTTAAATGTGTTGATTAACTTGCAATAGAAGTTTTTCAAAATTTGTAGTCATGTATTAGAAGGTAGTAAACAAGTAAAGAAGGCAAAAAAGAAGAAGATAAACCCTATTTATTTATTCTTTTATTTGAAGTTACAACTATAGACTTTAATGCAATTGATTTCAAAAAATGTGAGTAATTTTTGTGCACACTAAGTTTTACACTTTGTTGTTACAATTAATGTTGATGTATTAAATACGTACCATAAACCTAGCTTTTTAAAGTTTTATCATAATTAAAAACAAATAATAACTTTATTCCAACAGAAACTTAATATTTGTGTAAAATAATCATTCATAACAATGTTTATATATATATATATATATATATATATATATGCTTATTATAATTTAGTATAAATGTTAATTTGTCAAAATAAATTGAAAACTCTCCTGAGCCCTGAATTTGAACAAATTGACAATACTTGGTTTAATTTGTTTTCAAACTCCCAAAAATTAGACATTAGTGTGTGTGTATATATATATATATATGTATAAAAAATAAGAGAAATAAAATTTACAGGAAGACTTATGAGTACATTGACAACTTTTTATTGTTATTATTAATATTTGCTTCAAACTATATTTGAGAACAACCTAATTGTAGTTTGAACTTTAAAACAATTTTTTCTCTCTTTTTGCTGTTTATATGTTTAACTCATTGAAAGTGGCTTCTTAATTATTTCTCTATAATACTAAGTATTCAAAGGAAAGAAATGAAAATAATGATAATAACAATAATAATAATAACAATAATAATAATATTATTAAATATATAGCATAATTATTTATTATATTTATTGTAAACATAGTATGAAATCAATAAAAAAAAGAACCACCTTCTGCCTTTTTATATTTTTGTATATAACTTCAATTAAATAATGATCTCAATAAAAATAAAGAAAAACCTTACATGTGATATTACAAATACATGCTCAAAAAATTATATTATATATAATAATAATTATAATAAAGTTTATTGAATTAATATTTATTAATAATAAACATATATATATTAAAAATCATAAATATGTTTCTTGAATTAGTTTGATGAAAATGCTATAAGTCAATAAAGATACTACAGATTAAAAAAGTAACTCCTCAAAATATGCCAAATCAGTAGAGAAGCATAACTTCCTGATAACTTATTGAAATGAATCAGATAAAAACTGATTAAAATCCAGACTTTAAAACAATAATATTCAAATATGTGTATATATATATATATATATATATATATACACATATATATCAGAGGAATATCAAAATCAATATGGCTTTAAATATGTTTCAAAGAAGATTCTATGATAGCTACAAATGATATTTCAAAAAACAAAATGTGTCCTAGAACTTTTTTTTCAGCCTTTAGTAGAGGATCCAATAAAATCTCTAATAGACACTATAATATTAGTTAATCTATCTTCTTTAATTTCATCAATTATTGAATGATGTTTTCAAAATTAGAGGAGTTGTTGAAGCTGTTGGTAGGGTCTAATCAACATTGACTTTTACATATTTGTGAGTTGATGGGATGGTCATGGTCATAGAAGAGTATATTGAACTTCAGTCATTATTTTAATTGCCACTACCATACCTAAAAGCAACAATAAAATTAAAGAGAATAATTTATGAAATTATCATAGATACAAGTATTAATATTACAAAATTTATTTCAAACTACTTAAAAAAAAAACCCAATGAAACAATATTCAATTATTTTTTCCCTTGCTTTTGTTTTGTTAGTTTGTTTATTTGTTCCTTTATTCCTCAATATTTCAAAAAACAAAATGTGAAGTAAAAAAGGTGGAGTCCAAAACTACCTGGGAGCTGCCTCCATCCCTCACATGATGCATTTTAACCCTGACCAGTTTGAGGGTGTTCACTAATGGTGTTTATAGCAGAACCAAATTTGATTAAGGTAATGGCTCTTAGTACTGCATTAAACCAGTCTCCCACTCCACCTGGATCTGAATCTCTGCCATTGCACAACCCACTCTAGATGTTGCCCCTGCTTAAATGTTTGAACTTTTGTAATTGTTTTATTTTATTTTTATATAGCTTTTCTTAAAATGCATCATTTCAAATGATTTTTTAACAAATAAATAACTTACCTTGCATGGTTTTTAGTCAAATCAAGTCTTTGGATATGAAAAATATTACAAAGACCTACACTTTCAATTAGTGGGAAATTTTGATCACATGGTAAAATAATAGTAATAAAATAAATAAAGGGTATGTTTATTTTTAAATCCTTTAAATTATGATATGTATATAGTGACACAAAAATCCTTGAAACCATCATCAAAACCTAAATATTTGACTAATATTAATTCTCTTGTAACCTCACCTGCATAACTATCAATTTTAATATGAAAAAAGACAAGAAAAAGAATCAAAACCATGAACTAAATTGAGGTAACATTTGACAATTAAAATCTATACAAGAATGTCAATGAGAAAGCAAGTAGTGGGACAATTCAACCACCAAAAGGCTATGTATACTTTAGTGGATCTTCTCTTAAGCGCATCATTATTTAATTACTGAAATTTGAATAACTTACAATAGGTGGATTTTCTTCTTACATTTTGTGCTTACAATTCCAAAATGCCATTAAGTAATATGTTCATTTTGAATAAAATATAAATTACAACACATTATAAAATATAATAAATGATAAATAATAAATACCAAATTCCTACAGACCAAAATTAGGCTTTCATCTCAAAACTTATTCAAATAAATTAATTGATCTTTTTAAATGCTCCTTGAACATTTCTTCTTCTTCTTTGTTGTGGTCTTAAAACCATTTAACAATCTTTCTTTGCTAACAAAACTAGGTTTAGTTTTTGGTCATTTAATCACAGTGTAAAACCAGTAACATTTCTATATTTCTCTGTGCAAATTGACATTTCTTGTTTCATGTCTGATGTCCTCTTTTCATTCCCATTAACCAACATCCAAACCCATCCCTTCTATTCTTTCACAAAATAAAAATGTATTTTAATAAATGTATCTATATTTCCCATATAATTACTCCACAACCCAAGCCAACACAACAACAACAGACCAAGAGTGATAACAATAAATTACTAATTGCAAATAATTTTTCCCATGATCTTAAACATGAGATTGTTAGCAAATTTGTTTCATAATATTAACTACACAGAGTAACCAATGCAACTCATGCACAATTGACACTTGGTAACTCATAGGTTCATAGCTAGAATTCTCTACCAGGGCATGACATTACAAAGACCAAATTCATTTATAAGTTCAGCTCATCAATTTGCATTGAAATCAACAAAAGGGAACATTAAATTGACTCACTTAAATCTTAAATTGACCCACATGACTTTGCAGTTTGAATGGCTGCAAGGCTCCTCTTGGTCAACTCTGGTTTCTCTGCAATAAAGGATTTTTCAACCAAGTGACATGTCTTTTAATTCAAGCAAACAATTTTGGATGTCTTCCTAGTATGTGGTATGTATTGTTCATAGCTGGGAGGAGCCTTGGATGTTTGAGCCTTCAAGTATTTGTAGTGTCATTGTGGTGGATCAATTTAGTATTTCCATTGATAAATTGTGATGGTCACCCTTTTTAAATGTCTCAATAATTTAGTACATCTAACAAATAGTAAAATGTTGTCTTTTTGATTTGTTTTAGTTGTGACTTTTATTCATTTATTTATTGGGCAAATGAAACAATACTTCAAATATATATATATATATATATATTTTTATGAATGGAAAAAATAAATAAGTCAACAAATTAAAATATTTCTAATTTCATTCAAGCAAAGCACTTGTATGTTTCTTGAATTATGAAGCTTTTAAAAACTCAAATGTTGATAGAAGTGTTCAACACATAAAACTTGAAAATCCAACACTTGATGATCTATAGCATGAAAATTGGATTTCCTTGCTTTTTAGAATCCATTTCAAATTTAAAAACTTGTATTAAGCAGACAATTATGCTGGCAACAATCAACACTAGTGGATCATGACCTAATAAAAAAAAGCATCAAAATCTTTAAGATATTCCTTGTTTCCAACTGAAACAAAAATAAATAAATTTTAATGAATAAAAGTATCAGGATCTGCTACAATATACTTTTCTTTGATTTGTTTTTTAATTTAATTTAATTTAATTTAATTTTTAAATATCAGTTGCCAAAAAAATATTTAGCAATAAACTCCATGCAAAAAAATATCAGATGTTATTGGGCCAAGGCTAGAATGCATCATGTCATGAGGTGGAGCACATTCTTAGACAATTCTGGACTACACCTCTTTTATTGTCTAATTCGGATTTTAAAATTTATAAAGAAAAAAATAAGATAAAGGGGTGGAGATTTTATTCTAGTTACCTTTAAATGGTGTCAATATCAATTTTATTGAAACTAAATACCCAGAGTAAAACCAAATATTAAGAAGACAAGAATAAGAAATCCAAATCCAAAAAAAACACTGAATGAGGTAAAATCCAAAGACCAAAGTGGCTTAAGCTAAAGCTCCATCCATTAACAAGATGCATTAAAATTCTAGTCTCATATATATATATATATATATATATGTATATATTAAATAGGATGATATTTAATGTGCATGGATGATGTAGACATAAATTTATTTTCTAAAATAATAACAAAACACTCAGTTGCTATGCTAATGATAGTTTTTTATGCACAAAGTGCTTATGCATGAAGTATTGTGTGATGAATACTTTTATGTTTTTACAATCTTTTCTTTGAGCTAAATGTTTTTCCATGAAATAATTCTACCCTGGTTCTGGCTCTTGGTTTATGTGTGCTTAGCTTTTCTTCTTGTATTTTTTGTTGCACTAACCATGAAGTCTACATTCTTTTAAAAACATACTAATAATAATAGTAATAACAAAATCTACATCTTAAGAATATGATTTATAATAGAAGTAGAGGATGTTAACATTAATCACCTTTTCTTGAAGTATTTATAATGGTCATACAATGAATAAATGTATCTCTGTGTATATTTATAACTTTTGCACATAATAATTTCAATCCGTATTATCTACATATAGACATTAATAAATATTTATATTTATATTTAAGTATTAATTATTTTTTATTACAACATCAAATATAAACCATACATATTTGTGAAAATTATTATAGAATATGGTTGGTTTTTTTTTTTTTTTTTTTCTAATTTATTTATTTATTTATCTTTCTTATGATGGATTATACTCAAATTCAGTTTTCACCTCAAAGGATCTAAAGTTAATGATCTTAAATTAGTTTTAAACATTACATACATACATACATACATACATATATACATAATTTAAAATTATGTTGGTTATAAATATTTTATTAAAAATACTAACAAGTTAAAATATATGTTTTAAGTTATTAAAGTTGTAATACTAGTAGATAATAATAATTATAAAAAAAATGGCAGTAATTTTCATGTGTTGTTGTCCTTGTGTATGTCAGTTATGTTCATAATCAATTTCCAACAAAATCTATATTTGTATTATAATATTTTAATCTTTGAAGATCAACCACGTTCTTAAATACCATATATAGAATCTTTTTTTATATTTAAAGGCCCTCCAAATATTACATATCTAAAAGATTTTTTTTTTATAGTTTTATATACGTTTAGAGAAGATGGTTTATATTCTCCACTTTCTTGGATTATTATTAGAGTTTTTAGAAACATTATGATTTAATGTGCCTAATGTTGTGGCCTCATATTTGGCAACTTATTTACTTTTAGAATAGATAGACTTTGATAGATATTTCTTATATTCTAATTATTAATGTATAATATAGAATAAAAAAACTTTATAGATATTTCAAGATAGTCACTTGGTAAGAGATTTATTATAACATATCTAAAAATTAATCCCTAAATTATGCATTGGAAAGTATAAAAATATAAAATTAATATTTATACAAATAAGAAATTTAGATAGGTTTAAAAAATTAAAACATGTTTTTAAATTTAGTTATATATAGTCTAAGGGTGACAAGATTTGGTTAAGGGAAGGTAGTCCAAGGAGGATCCAAATGAGATAGCAAACTAAGAAAAAACCTAAATTCTTAAAACAATATGACGAGGAAAGATTGACAATAACCACTATCTTCACATAAATTTTAACTATAGACCTATTATCTAAAGATCACTTCTTTAACCATGCAAATAACATATTTAATTCTAAATAAAATAAAATTTTTTACTTCTTAATAATTTATCCATTCCTCATTATTTTACCATGGTGCCTCAAGTATTAATGGTACTTTAAGACCTATTGCACTATTGTGACATTATGGCTATTCTTTTAGAATGACATGCAAAAGAAATAACAAAGATATTTTGATGTTTGTCTAAATCTTTATTAGTTTCAAAATAAAGTACTAAAATATATAGCATCTAAATCATATCTTAATTTTACAACCAAAAAAATCTGAACAATATGGAAAAAATATTAAATCCGATTTGTGAATTCTATTTAAATGTTTGATGTTTATTTGTTTATTTTCTGATTTTTTATCACATATATGTATATGTGTATATATATATATATATATATATATATATCACCATGTAATTTTTTTGTGCACTTTGCAACACGTTTTGTTTTCTTTTTTAGAATTTTGGACATCTTCATAAGATACACAAAGGAGATTTAAATGACAGGAATAGGTCCATCCATGTGGAAAAAATATTACTCTTCTCCCATACGAGGTTTAAAATGCAAGAAGGGTGGGAGGTACCCCCTGTGCCACCTACCAAGTAGACTAGCGGTGTGAACACAGTTCGAATCCCTCGTTAAGTACGCGGGCCCACTTCACTGTCCTAGCTCCCCTCCGTTCGCTCTCCCGCCCCTTCTGCCCCTTCTCGTAGTCCGACGTATTTGAATTTAGCTTAGGCAGCACGGGCCGGCTTATCTTAACGGTCTACCCGGACCCGTGCCAAACCGGGCTTCCAAATGGTGGCGAGTTGAATTTGACGAAAATTGCGAAGGTCGCCCACCGTCGTCGGACGAAGTTGCAACCTTCGTCAGGACCCCGCGCTAGTCGTCGCTTGGCGCCAAATCCAGACGTCCGCCATCTTCCGCTCTTCACATTCTTCCGCTTGAATTATGGATTGGGGCATGAATGATTCTATTGCGGATCTGTTTGTCTGGTGACTGATTGTGTGCGAATTTTCCAGCGAGAGACCAAATTCTGCGTCATTGTGTGGTGGAATGGAAGCTTTGCGGTGACTTGCAGTGAAGTACATCTGGTTTCAATATTTGGATGGTGTTTGGCGTATTGATTGGCCGTGGGGCGATTTTTTTGAACTTTTTCTCGCAGTTGAGAGAGGGACTCATTTCGAAGACGATACGTGCTTGCCATGGCTTGCGATGTGTGAGTTGTGAAGTGCGGGGTGTAAAGGTGGCAGTCGCGGCAGAGGTTTGGAGCTCAGGAAAGATTAATGCGTAGATTCGCCTAGTTATATTACAATGCCGAGCTCGCGATATCCGTCGCGTGTGCGGAATGAAGGTGGTGCAGTGCAGCCTGTGGAGAAGCGGGGACGAAAACAGGTTGTGAAGTTAGAGGAGAGCGGGAGTGACGTGGAAGAGGATATGAAACCTGATGTTGCTCTGGATGATGTCGAGGTCATCAAACAGTCGGGGGCGGTGCGACGCCCTCCTCTGCGGAGCTCCACGCGCATTGCCACTCTTGCCTCTCGTCAGCCTGTGAAGCAAGAAGTTTCAGAGTCGCCCAGTCCGCAGCGTGTTCGGAAGCGAGTGAAAATTGCTACAAAGGTGACCGTGAAAGAAAAAAAGGTGGAAGTTAACGAAAAATCGCCGAAGCAGGCGAAGGGGGATGTCGTAGCTGATAAATTGAGAGTTGTAACTACAACCGTGAAGGTTGATAGTGATGGGGAAGATAAGAATGGGCGTACCGATGATCCTATCGAGGTCGTGGAGAAGATCAACACACCAGGAACGGATAAATTAGCACAACTACTCGCGGAAAGAACTAGTTTAAGCGATGCTATGCAAGTCAAAGCAACGATTCGAATTTTCAATTTCATGTATCTGGAAGCCATTCAGGTGTGTGCAATTCTATCGAAGGCTTTTTTTGTGCGTTGAGTTGCTACAACATCACAAATTAGTAAGGATGCGACGTGCATCGTGGTAGTCATCAAGTCCCAGGAAAGTCTTGTCTTGATTTGTGAGTTGCTCTGACCTGGCAACTTTCGCAGGAGGAAGACAAGCGCGCTTCAGAGCTGCTAATGAAGATAGGAGAGTCTGGCACAGGCAAAAGACCCTCCAAACGTCCTGACCTGAAAGCTGTTTCCAAGGTAACAAAGCAGGGATGGGGATTTCGTTAGGGAATACACCTGGTCCTTTCAGAGTTAAGTGTATCTTGAGTAAAATTTTGAAGAGTGATCAAGGAGATCTGACATTGTTTCGAGTTTCAGATACTTTGATACATGACCTGGTGGTGATGATCTTTCACCTTGAATCTGAATGCTCTGTTATTCAAGCTATATTATTGATCATAACCCAAGAACTTCGTAGGAAGCAGTGCCTGGGGTTTTAATTGGCAAATCAGATGATCTGAAAGGAGGAGAAGATCGCTGAGCGTGGGCCTTTGATGCAACAGATGATCGAACTCAAGGCAACTCTTAATTCCGAGAAACAAGTTGGTGCTATTCCAGGTCAAACTCTCTTTCTGAGCTCGACTTTCGTTGCTTAGGAGGTTCCAAATTCAGGCGATTCTTTGAATGGATAGTTCGTCTATCCAAGTTCTTGCCTTGCTCAATATCTTACTCATGCTTGTATCATGTATATCTCCAGGTGTTAGTGTGGGTCAGCAGTTCCTTTCAAGAGCAGAGATGGTTATAATAGGTCTGCATTCTCATTGGCTCAATGGAATCGACTACATCGGAGTTGCTAAAGGCAGAGTAAGGCATCATACAATTAGCACTTCCGATTCTTCGCTTCTTATCATACGTTCACTGAGAACTGTTCCTTTTTAAATGAACACTTAGCTGTCAGTTTAGGCAAACAAGTGTGCTTTGTATTTACTGTCTTGCAATGATCTCAAAGATGTTCGTTTGCACCGATTATTATTTCCACCTATGAAATTCTTGATGGTGAAGCAAGCGGCGTCTTTGAGTTGAAAAGTAGATCCAAGTATGGGGCGTGGATATTCATCTGCAATCTGTGTATGCTTGTGACTTTGGTTGTAGTGCTTTGGCTTGATCACTCAGTGAGCGTAGCTTGGAACAAGGCGATATGTCATCAAATTTTGCTGGTTTCATGTTGCTTGTTTATTCTGTACTTATATGTACGGATGTGTTTTCTGTCCTAGTTCTTTTTATGTCAAGCAAGGTTCAGAGTTGGAATCTATGGTCGGATTGGAGCTTCTCTGAATTAATTTTGTTGTTGTGATGGCACTAGATGCCGGATGTAGAGCTTCCAATTGCTGTTTCAATTGTTATGTCGGGAGGCTATGAAGATGATGTTGACAATTCAGAGGACATGGTTTACACTGGGCAAGGAGGAAACGATCTGTTAAGCACTCGTCGTCAAATCAAAGACCAAAAAATGGAGAAAGGCAATTTAGCTTTGAAGGTACGTGGTACCTTTGCACAAAGGCACTTTCTCCACCTGCCAATGGGTGGTTGCAATGTGAGGATGTCCTTGGTTATACTTAACTGTCTGCTAACAAATCACTGCTACGCTCTCGAATAAATTGAAGATTAGTGCCTCGTCTTTTCTACTGATAATTGATTCCCCCAAAATGTGGTTGTACAGAATAGCATGAATTGTCGACTACCTGTCCGTGTCATTCGTGGTCATGCTGACAAAATGAGTTACACTGGCAAGGTTTACACCTATGATGGACTGTACGAGGTAAGTCTTCTGCTTTTGAACGTTGGGATCAAGATGCTTGAACCACTTCGATCTTTTCACTGACCTGGGATTATCTTGCTATATCAAAACCCGTTTATTTTCGGTTTTACCGTAGCGTAGATGGGAATGTTCAGCTACATGAATGTAAGTCTTAATAATAGTTGTTGGTTTAAATGCGGTTTTGATTTGCCTTCAGAAGATTGTAGCTTTAAATCCATTTGTTGAAATTTGGAAACTTTACCGTGCACCATCTTAGAATGCATTGTGATTTACGCCTTCATCTGAAGAGCGCACTCCTAACACTCGCCAGTCCTTCAATGATGCTCGATCATACTCCCACTTTTTTGGTGGCACTTGCGTACACTGAAGCTATTGGTCTCCAACCCCGAGTGCCGTTTTCAGCGTAGTTCAATTTTGTTTACGCTTGTCTCCTGTTTTTGGGATTTTAACGGTTTTGTGAAGCGTTGCTGAAAATTTTAGATACGGGATGCAGGTTTACGGTCACTGGGCTGAAAAGGGGATTTCTGGGTTTACAGTATTTAAGTACAAGCTCCGGCGTTTGCCTGGGCAGCCAGTGCTCACTAGCAAACAGGTGCATATTTGCTTCCTACGAGTGGAATTTGTGAACTCTGTGGTCGTTGGTGTGAGCTTTAGTAGTTGGTATATGCCCCTTGCAGTATTATTACTATTTCAAGACTCTTAATCTGTTGTCGGTTTGATTACCCCTGGGTTATAATAGCCTGCTTTTGTTGTTATGGTTGCAGGTTCATTTTGCTAGAGGGAAAGCACCAGACAACGTTTCAGAACTGCGAGGGTGCTACTCTCTCACTCCCCTTCTTTTCAGCGTTCTGTACTTCAATTCTATAGCTGACTCTAAAAATTATGCAGGTGTTAATCTAATTCCTTCATCCTTAATTGATAGTTCATGAATCGAAAACCTTGTACTTGTGCAGATTGGTGTGTAAAGACATCTCGAATGGGCGGGAGCGCATGCCAGTGCCCGCTTCTAACACTGTTGATGATCCTCCAGTTCCTCCTACAGGTTTGTGCGTACCCGTTCCTTTTGGCTACATGTGGAACCTTGGTTGTGGGGTTTCTATGTTTTCGTGGAATTTTGATCACAAAATCATTTCAGTACGCTGACTCTTAATGATAACGGAGTATCAAAACTGCAATCCTCTTTTCCCAGTACCTTTGTTCAAGCTCTCCGATTCGGGGTGCATCCTGCTAACAGTTCTCTGTAGACCCTAATTGTTAGCAAGTGCACCTGACATGGTTGAATTTACCAGATTACACGTACATCACGAAGACCGTAGTACCAGCCGACATTCCAAGACCTCCCCCTTCTAAAGGCTGCAGTTGCAAGGGCGCTTGTACAGAAGAGAAGGACTGTGCTTGTGCTCGCAAGAATGGAATGTCCTTTCCTTATGTTTTCAATCATGGTGGAAGGTATGCCGTGTGATTTGCACTTTCTTTATTATGTTAGTGTTTCATGATAAGGCTTCCACTATCCCGTCCCACATAGAAGTTTTTGTTCCTATGTTGCGTAGTCTTGATCATGTCTTCGCGATCAAGGCAGTCAGTCTGTATCAAGACTTTCACCAGTTTTTTTGGTACCCCAGTAATTACCAAGAATGGAAGTTTGGTAACTACTAGGCTAATCAGGATGTCAAAAATTCCGCCTTCTGTTCTACACAAGGATTAGATGCCAAAAAAATTCGGGATCCATTTAGGTATCCAGCACAATGAATGTACAGGACATGTAAACATCTTAGTCGAATTTATTAACTTGTATTTGCACATGTACACTGCATGTTCCATCTGACATCGTGAATGTTTGGGATGTACAGGCTGGTGAAACCCATGGATGTTGTTTACGAGTGTGGCCCAGGGTGTGGTTGTGGCCCTGAATGCTTGAATCGAACATCTCAAGTGGGGCTCCAATATAGGCTTGAGGTGTGGATACTTTCAGTGCTCTCGTAATTCAAACACTTACCATGTTTCGTATCTAAGATGGTTTTTCCTTCTTAGTATTAGGCCTACTCTGTACACAGGAAATAGTGGTATCATGAACTTTTACATTGACTGAATTTAGGCAGCCTGCTAAGTAGAGCTTTCAATGGGTTTGAGTTGTGCAGGTGTACAAAACTGTTTCAAAGGGGTGGGCTTGCCGATCATGGGATTTTATTCCAGCGGGAGCACCGATCTGCGAGTACTTCGGTACTTTGAGACGGAATGATGAGAACTTGGAAAGTATGCTGGATAACAGTTATATTTTTGAGCTCGATCTACTTCAAACTATGCAAGGCATGGAAGGGCGCCAGGTATTTAATCAATATTTCCTAGATACTTGCCAGAAGATGTTCATTTGGATACAAAATTGTACCTATATTGCGTGTGTAAAATTTGCGGGTATGATTAAGCTCTTGAGGAGAAAAAGAAATGAGAGAATGACGTTCAGGCATGAGTCTGTACATGATGCGAATAGATACCTTTATGAATTAACACGCCCGCCATTCACCTTGAGACCGTATAGTAATTCCAAGATTTTTATAAGTACCTCAAATTCCTTTCACTCGCATTGCAGAAAAGGTTTGGCGATGTAATGCCGGAGCTTAGTGATGAAGACGACTTGATGATGCAAGATGCTCCCACGTATGTTCTTGATGCTGGAAAAAATGGAAGTGTATCAAGATTTCTTAATCACAGCTGTGAACCTAATGTGTTCATCCAATGTGTGTTGAGCCATCACAACGATGTCACGATGCCCCGAATTGTAATGTTTGCGGCAGATAATATACATCCATTAGAGGTGCGTTATTTTTTCTCAAGAAAAAAATCTCTGCTTCACTTCACGTTATATTCCCTGTACCCAGGCTTACAATCTCTACGATATTGCGTTCTTTGTTACGCTCGTTGACAGCTTATAGATTGTGTTCCATGGAATCCTCAGGAGTTGTGCTATGACTATGGTTACGCGATGGACAGCGTGGTGCGGGACGGGACAGTAGTGGAGATGGCTTGTCACTGCGGAGCTGCATCATGTCGTAAGCGCATGTATTAGATATATTCCACAGATCGCAGTTGATTCTTTAAGGTTGATCTTGTTTTCGACCTCTGTACATTAGGTCCAACTGTTTATTTCCGTGCACTGCTTGATATTGATGTAACTTACATTTCTGAGCAACTTTCTGAGTGAATTACTCATTGGCGCAAGCAGTGTGCAACATTTAGGCAGGCTTCTACCACTTCTTTTGGCGAGTGTTCTATAGAACATCAATTCAATTGAAGAATTGTTTTAACGAGTCCTATGAGTTGAAATTCTGCCCGTAAGTGTCGGCGGGCTATTCTGAAGACTTCGAACTTGGCCTTTCAGTTTGTTTTATTTTTTTCTTGCGATGTCCAAATGTAAAACTTGAGGTCCATTATTCATCCCTTATTTATTTGGGTATTTGTAGCTCAGCCCTGTAAATCAATTGATGATAATGCATTCTGTTCTTGCTGCAATGTCGAGACTGTAGCCCAAGTCTGAAGAATTCTTATGGTATTTTGCCCGTTCGGTACTGTTCAAGAAATGAAGCACTGTGTCGTAGGATATTATGAGTGGTATATTGAATACATGCGACAATTAACTTTTATTTGTAGATAATCTGACGCGATAATCTGCAAATGCCTTGTACAAGTATCTCATAACATTGTAGAGCTGCATCCGACAATATCGAACCACTATAACTTTTCCCTTGTAGGCTCATTGCTCAGATTGCTTTAAATAGAACTTTTGATTACAGACTTGGATCATTTGTAAGCGTTTGTAATCCTAATTATTGCAATGCATAAAGATAAACTGTCTCTCTTAAATTCCATCATCGTGGATCTTGTGAACTTGGACTACCACAATCACAATTAGAGTTCACAATATGCGTCTAGGATCTTGGGTCAGGTACCTTGGAATGGTGTCAACTGTTCAGTTCCCAATTTAACCTGCTGAATAGCATGGAAACTTTGTCCTCTGGTTCGTGTTCTCTCTTGGCACCCACGCCAACACAACGTATTGAAAAGGGCTTCGATGTGTAATACATACATTTGATAAAGTCAGCGTTGGCAAAGAATATCGCTGCAAGTTCTCTCGAACGTCAAACATTCCTCTGCCACAAATTCGCTGTACAAAAACCAGAAAGTTAAGGACCCCCAAATAGTCACTTCAAAACGTCTGTAATTATAATGAAGAGAGAAAATCAAATTCAATTAAACCCAATTTGATAGAGAAGATAAACATAAAGGAAAAAGAAAAGAAAAATGGCATGGAGCCATAAGAATAGAAGGCCTTACAAAATTTGTTGCATCATTTCAGATGTCTCCCAGAAAAGATTTCAAGGGTAATCTTGACATGGACATGATGAGAGGCTTCCCTCATGCATCAAAATGCTGCACACATCAAACACCTCAGAAAAGAGAATAGAGTTACCAATCATCTACAAACACATTTGGATCAAATAAATGATTTTTTTTCACTTTATAATTAAAAAAACCAAGGACCCACATGATGGAATTTGTTGCAAGTAACATTGTAGCAATTTTGAGGGATAGTTCTTGAGTTGGTACTCACTTCATCCTTGCACAAATTATCCATCTACTGTACAAATCTACATTCTCCCTGCTTGTTGCCTGTGGACAATGGATAGGCAACTGACTAGGCAGAATCCAAATCAATATAAATAAAATGAGATTATGATCTAGAGTCATTAGTTAGGAAGGTTGGTGCCAATGGTAGAAAATTCTTGTAGTTGTAGGCTAGTCCTAAGTTTGATTTTGGCCACATGCATAGTAAATGACTATTTATGCTATAATTTTGTTTCTACCCCTCCTTGTTTTTCTTGAGCACTTTGCCTTAGCCCTCTGTTGGCTCTCCTTAAGGCCCCCTTGGCCTTTGTTTTCTTTGGCCCTCCCCAAAGCTCTTTTGGTCTTTGCTCCTCTTTGCCCTAAGTTCCAAATTTTACAGGTGGGTAGGTATGGGCAAAGGCAGGCATTAAAAAAATTATTAAAATTGTCCAAAATCCATTCATGGATGAAGAAAAAAATTTACCATGATACAAGCTCATCACCTATTCCTTTGTAGTAGTATTATAGACCTCCACTCAACTTAACAATATCTAGTAAATCCACTTTGGCCATCACACTCAAGCATGTCCATCCATTTGTCTTTGTTACAAAGAAATGACCTCCTTTCTTTGAATTACATTTTTTTTTTTTTTTTTTTTTTTTTTTTTTAAACTTCTCTAAATAACAAAAAAATATTGGTAGAAGCTATCAAGAAGGGACAAAAGAAGGAACAAGGAAGCATGTGCAAGAAAGTGCATGTATAATCCTATATATATATATATATATATATATAAAATAATATTCACAACTAAAGCTAAAAGTAGGTCCTCATTATGCATAAATCTTATTGAATTAGTCTTTATAAAGAAAATTCCAATTTACAATATGATCTTTTATTTACGGATTTGAAAATACTTTCTTTGTACAAAAAATAAAAGCTTTTGTTAGAACAAATCCTAAAATATCTCAATACTCATTAAATTTAGATTAAGTTCCATCCTTGGTGCAAGGTTTGAACCTATTATTTTAGATCTTATATAAACATGTATCTTTATATATTTTTAGTTTAAGAATTTTTAAATCATCAATTATCTTAAAAATCATCTATATTAGTCTAAATAACTAGTTGGAAGAAATTCTAAAGAAAGAGTCAAACTTAAAATAAGTGGAAGAATTTATTTAAGCTACATTTAACAAAAGACACTATCAAATTCTTTTGACTAAAATTCTACCAATTCTAATTAGTATATAAGGTTTAGATTAAAAATATTTACTATGTTTAATTAGTAATGATTAGAATCTAAGAAGCACATTCTTTAATCTATAAAGTTATAATTTATCTCCATAATACCATAAAAGAGGTAAAAATTAAATTATAAATATTATTAGATATAGTTTTTATACAAATTTTTAAATCTTGCAAGTATAATAAATTAAAATATCATAAAACTTTGCTAGCTTCTACAAAAGGTTTTGAGAGTAAATTAAAAATCAAATACAAATACATATCATGCACATAAAATAAGTTTAGTCTCAAATACTTCTAAACTGTTAAAAAACCCTTGTTCAATATGAAATTTTTTCTAATATTATAAATACAATCCCTTGAGCCAAATCTACAAGTAGAATCTTTAGTTATGAACCTCTAGAAACAAGACACATGACAAAACATGTTCCATTAAAAGAATATCAAGAATATTGGTCTATAAAGATATTCTAATTTTTTTTATACATATTAAAAAAATAAAAAAGTTTATTATAAAATCAACTTTTAAAAGTATTAATAGTTAATAAATAATATAAAATTATCCTATTAATATTAAAATTTATTATAAGTTAAAATAAAAAATGATAAAAAATAACAAATAAATATATCAATAACTTAACATATATTGATGAGTGTATGATGCCATATAAGAAGAAGCATCATGTTGAATTAAAATCTCTAATCTAATAAATAAATAAGTTTAAAAAATCTTGTAGGATTAACATATGTATTTTTTCACATTATAGGATAAAAATCTTTAAATTAAAATCTAATTAATATAAATTATTTCACGTGAATTTCACTAACTAATATTTAAGAAAAGATTTTATTCTATACACCAATAACAAGATGAATCAAGACTTAACAAAATTAATTACATCAATTTATAAATAGACAAGTATCAAATAAAAATTCTAATAACACATCTTTGATTGATCTTAATAATATATACAATCTCAAATATCAAGATAAAATTTATAATAGCTAATATAATAAAGTCATTAATAATAATTTAAAAAATAATCTTAATTTACCATCAAGCATCCTATATGGACTTAAATACTAAGAAAAATATTCTTAATGATAAAATTGACCAACTTATGGTGATATAATTCAACAAATATAAAAAATAAAAAAAAAATAAAAATAAAAAATAAAAATTTTATATTTTGATTTAACTATCCATAAAATCTCTAATATAGGTGAAATACAAAAAACATGCAAGAATATGCAAATTGACTCCAAATATACTTTAAAAAAGTTAAGCAAGTAAATCTATAAAGATTATTGCTATACTTGTAACTATAGTAATATAGTTATAATCCTAAAAGTAAACAATAGAAATAAAGGTGATAGTTGTCACACCATAAGTGTAGCTACATTAATTGTTAACAAAAGACCATGGAATTAAATTCATGTTCCACAATACTAAGCTTGGGATTTGTTTCTTTCTAGTATAAATGGAAATTTTCTAACTTTTAAATAGATATTTGTAAGACAACAAGACTATTTTATATATCTATTGTCAATTGCTTGTTTTCTAATAAGTAAATAAGGTTATATGATTTTATTTATGAATATATTATTAAGAATAAATATTTAATATTTATTTAAATTATAATAAAAATAATACTTCTTTGAAGAATTCAAATCTTATTATAAAAATAAAACATGATTAATGAATTTTATTTAAATATAAATATTATTTAAAAAGAAACTTATTGTATGTATATATATATATATAAATATTATAATTATAATTGGAAAAGATCTTATATTTTTAAGTATCTTTCAAGTTATTCCTAATGATATTTGTAAAAACACAAACTTAAATCAAATTTATAGATAGTCATTACATCTTAGTATTAGATATTATAATTAGTTGTAGAGACTTACACATTAATTTAGAGATGATTATTAAATAAAATATTTAGCAAGAATTTCATATTATATATATATATATATATATATATATATATTTTTTTTTTCTTTTTTGAATTTTTTTGATAAATACCCTTGTAATTTGAAATATTTTAAAAAGTATCCTTGTAATTTTAAAAATTGTGGAAATACCTTTTGGAGGGTATTTTTAAAAATATTGCAAATTACAAGGATATTTATCAAATTTTCCCTTGTTGCAATTGTGGACACAAACATTGTTGCACATGCCAAAGTTTGTGACTGCACTATGTCTTGTGCTTCTACCTCATGCACAAACCAAAATATGGAGAAAGAATAAGGTAGGGAACTAAGAAGAGATGGAACTATAAAGAGTTTCAGCATAAGCATATGGTGGTATTGAATGATGGTGTTGAGACTGGAGTGTTTGTGAGTGTATGCATACACACTTATTAGAACACTTAGAAGGGTGGTCAAAGGAGTATTTCCACAATTTCCAAAATTACAAGGGTATTTTTCAAAATATGGTAAATTACAAGGGCATTTATCAAATTTTTCTTATTTTTATAGAGTTATAAATTTTATTTGTTTTTTATAAGATTTGTTAATAAAAAGAGAAATAATGTCATACGCAAAGATTTCTAGATTTTTTATAATCATATTTACTTATCTATATCCTTCAAAATCCTCATAAATATTTTTAAATTTTTTAAAAGTTTTTGATAAAAATATTTCAAAATTAGTATTATTAAAAAGTTATTATTATTATTATTATTATTTTTTATTAACTTGAGTAACAAGTCACTAGTAATTTAAACTAAAAAATTGCAAGTAATATCTATCTATTTATCTGTATGCATATATACATAAAAATGTAACAACTAGATTATCTTTGATTGTGTGAACTCCCTGTGAGTTTTGTTTTTCCTTTGGCTTGCAAACCAAGTTAAATATAAGTACAAGTTGAATATTTAGTTTTCTATATTTCATGTGTAAATTCTATTTTAAGATTTATTTACACATGAAATACAGAATGAAAACTAAATATTTATTTTCAAAATTTCCAACAACGATATTGAAATGGTAGACATAAACAACTGTCTTGCACATTCAGTGGATGTTCATGATGCGAGCATTGCTGCTATTGATTATACTGAAACCTGATCATCGCTGAATCGTTTCGCACATCAGCACTCTAATTTCATACCTTATGGTTTGCTTAGAGGATTTGACAGTGTTGTCAAGCACTGATCATGCACGACGTGAAAATGTCTCCTTCAACGTCTGGGAAATCAGGCTTTGCAATATTGGGTCATCGAATTGGAGGATGTGATTTGTAATGACAGTGAATTGAGTTCATCAAGTTCGAAACTGCTGCTGTGTGTGCTTTTATCACAGAGACATTGGCAATGAAAAAATCTGAACTGAAAGAGTCGTATGCGAAGAGTTCAGCTTGGAACCCACATGCTGCATCAAGTGCTAATTTTGAAAAAATCTACAAATGTTTGGTTCGAGAAATACACAACAATGCATGTGTGTGGTTTACGAGTTGTTTAAAACCCCAGATTGCATCAAGGTAGGTTTGTTCATAGCTACGTATCGACTGTTGCAGAATTCGCTACATGCTCTCCATACATAACTAACAGATGCAATCAAGGAAGCAGTAGTAGTGGAATGTAGCGTGTGGTGTGATCCCTCACGCTTCATTCCACCGTTTCTATATTAAGAATGCCAATAGTGAACTTTGTATTGCATCTACTCGTTTGCTGGTTTCTTTGTTCATTAGTGAAACCTGAGTCCTTGAAGTAGCAGCCCCTAAAATTGTCAGTAATATTGCTACGTCATTCATCAGTAAAAAACCCAGTGCAAAACTTGAGGTCGCCATGTAGGATTATCTCCTGGTAGTGATAATGTCTGCGAATCTTGTGAATGCTCTTGTTGAACAAAATGCCGATTCCGGAGTGTTGCGACCTGCATTGAGAACTTAGGTTGTGACGCAACATCAGAAGTCTTGCTTAGGGTATGCTGAGTGACCTAATAACTGAAGACTTGAGAAGGAACCAGCATCCAAATTTTTTAAGGAGAGCAGCGTTCTCAGCAAATTCTTGGTCACCAATTATTTGATTCTGCATTTATTGCGACTGATTGCTGCGAACCACACAATATTAGTCCAGACTTGAAATCTCAGTGATGCCGTTGTGCAATCCTGCAAACCACAAGACTTTGAGGTCTGAGTTCCCGCATTAGGACAGATTGGATTATTCCAGCAGTGTCAGAATGAGAGACTTGAGCACGATTCTCCACATCAATCCATCAAACAACAAAATTATGCGCACCCAATCTCTGACATTGATCAGTTTATCGCTGCATTGGACGAGGACAACGAAGACTTTGCAGTGTCCGCTTAGAGAGAAAGAGAATGCAAACGCGTTGAGCATTCCATGGGGTGTAGATTCCCAGAAGGAGCACAGAAGTAATCCTAGTTCTGAGCATTCTGCCACATCCTTTATTACCGAACCTACACAACGTGATGTAACTGGCACAATGACCAGGACTGGCCCTATGCGTGGTTACGAGTTATTGATTGATTATTTGCTTGAACTCGAGGAATCCCCAGCTAAGAACATTCCACAACTACAATCTCAGGTCTTGATTGATCAACTTGATTCAAGGTGGGTCGGTTCATGTGAGCAACCTCCACAGCCTAACAAAGACAGTTAATGCGGTGCTGTGCACACCAGCTAACATCCTGGAGGCGCCATTAAATTGGAGCTGGATCTTGCACTATATAAGCCTCTGTCGATCAACACCTGATGCGGTCGTCACTCTATCGCTTGGGCATAGTCAGATCTGCAGTCCCTGTGAGCCAAACGGGGCTCTCTATAACGACCTAGAGTTGTAGCTGCTGTTGTGCAAGATGAAGTCAGTTCAAGCTATGGTCGTGTTGCTACTGGTGGCAGCTCTGTTGGGGTGTGTTCAACATTCAGAGGCAGGTCGAACGATGCTGACTGTTGGATCAGAAAAGACTTTGAGCAGCCTGTTGCCCAGCTGCTCGCCTCCTCCTGCCCCAGTGGACGTTCCTTACACTCCCACCACACCTGACACTACCTCTCCCACCACTCCTGATACTTACACTCCGACTACTCCGACTACTCCGTCTGAGCCCTCTCCGGTGTATAGCAGCCCACCTCCCGCTGGTGGATACTAGGAAGCTTGAGATCTTGCGTCAACGATGCAGGTTGTGAAAACATGTGAGTCTCGGTCATACGTATAGAGGGTGAGATATTGCATGTATGTGACGTGGATACGAAAAGCTCAGGATGTCATTTGTTGTGTAACTGATCGTCGTTTTGCTTGCGCTTGCAGCATGGCTAAGGTTGACACATATGAATGTAAATCTCAGACAAAACGTTTCGGTATGGTGGCTTGAAGGAATTATTTGCATCGCACTCGCTAGCGGCGTGATGTGGAATCTGGTCACCAGGCGTGGCATGTGAAAGCAGGCTGGAGTTGGAGAAGTTGTAAGCACTGATCTGGTTTATTGCATAGGACCATTCTTTGTAGATCCAGAAAGAGTGCCTTCGCTCTATTCAGAAGGGGTATCGTACATTTGTTGCTGGATTCCATGGAGGCAGTAGTGAGGGTTTATTTAATATTTAAGCTCAGAAGTATTACCTTACGCACTGCACATACCGTTTAGATTCAGTTGTCATTCATGTCAATGTTTCGTGTTTCTATCACAATTCTTTCATAAAGTATAATTTGGAGCTCCGGCCCTGTCATCATAGAAATGTTTAGCCTGATAAATGAAATCAAAATTACCAAGACCAACCATATCACCATTATCCTGGAAAGAGTTCACTTTCATCAATCTTAGGGAGTAATCACGACCCGCTCATTGACAAACGCAACTGTCAGGACTACAGTTCTGATTGAAGAATCGAAGTGAAGAAAACGACGTAGTTCTTTTATTTGATATTGATCGAAACACTCTGAGAACCGTAGCTTAATTGCTTCACTTAAATGAACTACTCAGGCTGCACGTTTTCCCACTTACGAATCCTAGCAGGACTCGAGCTCAAATATAATATTGTAGGGTTTAATGATTGTACATTGTGTAAATCAAACGGTTCCTACAAACTTACACCCACCCTTGAATATGATAAAATTAATCAAAGCTGAGATTCTCAACTTCACCTCACCCCACCATCCACAGGCTGAGGAGCACATTCTAGGCTGTTATGAACATGTCATGAGTCCAATTCATTCAGGTATTGAAAGAAAGACTGGGTGGCCTCCTCCGCTTCCCCTGCAGCCTCTACCTCAGGCTCTATCGCTTTGCAAGGCTCTACAGTGGTCTTGGTGGGCGAACCGGATTGACGCCACATGAAACCCTTTGGTTGGTGACAGCGTTGCATCTGGCTACCTGGAGCGGAGTACTGCAAACACTGACAGGTTCAGGGGGTTCACTGTCGTGAGGAAACAAACGTCCTCCATGGAGAGCCTTTCACTAGAGGTTTGGGGCCGTCCGCAAGGACTCATTTACGCCTGCTGCATTGATGCCAATACAGGCCCTCCCTCTTGTGCGGTAAATCATGCGGTAGTTGCAGAAGGAAAGATCATTTGCACGCCAGCCCATCCAAAGCTCGGCACGCATATAGCTAAAAAAAAGTTTAGTACCGTTGATCCAAGCATGTCCAAAACCTGCCACAAGCTTTGTTTTCACTGACTAGGCAGCCGCCAGTTCTCTCTGCAGTGCACTCATTCACAAGGCGTGGATGCATATGAATCCGACTCTCTTTCGAAGAGAAGGAAACAATCACCAACATGATCCCAAACAACGAGCTTTGGAGATGTGCACCAGCCAGGCCATATTCCCACAGACGAGAATGGATGTTCACAGCTTGGCCAACGTAGACGACGATGCACGGTCCCCAGTCATCAAGTCCATGGTGAGTCGCAGTGTGGAGGTGACGACCATCATGGCGCTGCCACACGCAGGTTACGCGTCTCCGGCCCCCACAGGCAGGCAAGTAAATAAGCAAGTGAGCCTGGAATGAAAGGTGGGTGAATACCGCCATTCCCTCTTTGCCCCGGGGTTGGCAGAAGCAGCTTTGGATTGGGACCTGGTACTTATGCACTGAAACGAAATGAAGTGAAATGAGAAAGGGTACTCACTCTCTCATCCAACTGGGCAGTTCCTAGGTGGGCTGTCCTCCCTCTTTCCTCTGCCTGCCAGATATGTTCTGCTGACAATGCTCACTCTGCGTTTTTTTTCTTTGCATGCTTCAGTTTGTACTATGTAGCTGTCTGTTTTGCCAGGTCAAAAAAAGTACCCAGCTGGTACAATGTTAATTTTTTTTTCTTCATTCATGAATGGTTTTTGGGTACTTTTTACAAATGTTTAATATGCCTATTTTTGTCCACGTCTTCCCATTAAGATCAAAACTTAGGGCCAAGGGTAGCAAAGGTTAAGGGAGCTTTGGCTAGAGCAAGAAGAAGGCTAAGGCAAAGGGTTAGGGAGATGCAATTAGGAAGAATAGAGAAAGGTCAAAACATAATAATAGAGTAAATGGTGTCATGCACAAGCAGTTAGAATCAATCCTTGCATCAACTCCATACCACCATGTTTCACTACCATAATATTCCATTGCCATTGGCACCAGCCCTCCTAGTTGCTGACTTTGATATTTAGCTTATTATTATTATCAGAACTAATCTCAATTTTGCCGTGCTTATTGGTTGTGGACAACGGGTAGGCAATGGGTGGGGCAAAATCAAGACTAGTACCAGAGATTCTTTTCATCCATTTCTAAGGATGAAGTAAAACTTTCTATTAAATTGAATTTAAAGGGTGGACAGAGGCTTTTAGATTTGATTGGCTTATTATAATGCCTAATTTTAAACTTTTAAATAATTAGATATAAATAAAATCTAGAGGATTTGTAGTGAAGTACATTGTTAATCTCAAATTGTTCATTGCAAGTTGCAATTGTAAAACTTAAAAAGGACATACTTGTCTTTTCTTTCTTTTTAAAATTTTAGAAGATTAAGAATTTGCAATAGGGCTAAAACTTCATTAGTGCCTAATTTTGTCAAATAATAATGGTATAGATTATATGGACTTCAAATTGAGATAATTTTATAAAACTATTATTTTTTGAGAAGAATAGTTATTCTAATTAAATAACTATCAACACATCTAAATGCATACTACCATGTTAGTCTTACAAGCTTGAGATTCATCCCACAAGAAAAGAAAGAAGAGCCAACTTGTCATAGAACAAGGTATTAATTATTGATTTATTTGTAAATTTTGTCTTATATTATAAATTATTTATTTTAATAGTATTATTATTATTTTAAAAATTAAATTAAATTAAATTAAAATAGATTGGAAAATAAAGATGAAAGTAGAAGTTTATAAAATAGTGGAGTAATATATGGATTGTTTATTTAATTCTAAATTATTACTTTACTTTTTTAATTTTTAATTCTAAGAAGTTAGACACTTAAAGGATAATAATTTCTAAGAAAGTGGAATAGGGATGTGACTTAAAAAAAATTCTTAAGTACAACTTATAAAACAATTACAAGTTATAATCAAGATTAAAAAAAATCAATTTTAATATAACTAGTACTATTATTATAATTTAATTATAATTTCAAATATTACTTATATTATAATATTTAAGTAACATAAAAATATTAGCTATTTCTAAATTAATAATGACTATATTATATTTTATATTTTATTATAGGAATAAATATTATAAATTAAAAAAAATAAAAAATAATCATTAAACATTGTTGTCAATTCTAGTTAAACCTTAATATTTTAAAATGATAATATTAAAATAAATATTAAAATATCATAGAGTATTATATATTTTATTATAAAAATCTATTACAAAAAATTTATGTTTTATAAATCTTATATTTCTTTCTAATTATTTAATATATATTAGAATATATATATATATATATATATATATATATATATTAGAATCTTATTATTTATTTATTTTTTATGTGTACATTGATATCTGTAAAAATATGTATTATTAACTAAAAGGTATTTTATAAATATTTTAAAATATAATTTATAATTTTTAAGGTTATATATATATATTTTCAATCACTTGTCTTCATGAGAAATTTTTAACACACTTTCATAATATGTAAATTTTTATATTTATTAAAATTTAAGATTTATTTAGATTTTATTTAAATATTTTAATAAATATTAAATTGTTGTAATCAAAGGTACCTAAAAGATGATTTTGTATCATTTAAATAATTTTTTATATTATAAACTTTAAAAAGTTTATTTTTTTATTAAATTCATAAATATCCATGTAAAAATATATAAACATATATAAGATAATACACAACTATATTATATAATATAAAATAAATATTTCATATATATATATATATATATATTAATACATATTTTTTTGTAAAATATAAAGTATATGAATAAATAAAAATTAATATTTTAATCTTGAATTTTAAATAAATAATAAATAGTAATTTTTTTAAAGCTTCAAAATAAAATTAATACAAAATAATTATTAAAGATGCTATATAAAAATCAAAAAATTACACTAAAATTTATTAAACATACCTTATATTAAGGTAAATCATAACTAACTTATATATAATTTTGATTAAATTAAGATAAAATTAGTAATATATTATATATAGATTATAAAAGAATTAAAAATATAAAGAATATCAAAGAAGAAATAAAATATCAAAAATATATTTTTAAAGCAAAAATATTAAATATATATATATTTATAAAATACCTTTTAGTTAATAATACATATTTTTACAGATATCAATGTACACATAAAAAATAAATAAATAATAAGATTCTAATATATATATATATATATATATATATATTTCTTTAAGATTATTACTTAATAATTAATTATATAAATATAAAGTATTGATATAATTTATTAATCTAATCAATCTATTATAAAAAATAGTCATATTGCATACAGTATTAAATCTTATAATTATACATTCAAAAAACGAATAAGCAATTTTGTATGTGATTTATTATATTTAATAAATTCCATTATCATTTTTTATATGTATATAGATGATTAAAAGCATAGTAGTTTTGTATTTAATAATATATATACCTATATATATATATATACATAAAAAGAAGATATTTTGTAAGAAACATTATTATATTATAACACGTTTATGTGGTGAAAATATAAACAAGAATGATCTTCTAATTAATATTCAATCATCTTAGTTCAATAGGAACTCAAGATAATTAAGAAATATTTTATAAAAGCCTCTTAGATTATTTTCTTATTTTAATGCTAGTAGATAAGAATTAGTTATTAATTTTTCCTTTTAGATTATAGAAATTCTTTTATTGCCTTAAAAAGGCCATAAATTAGTAAAAACAAAATAGAAGAGGTAATCAATTGATATGGTTGACACTAGGATTAAATTGAGGGTAGGATTGGACTTAAAAATCCCTAGGATAGATTGGATTCATATCCAAGGATAGATCGTTTGTGGAACAGGGTCAAAATCAGATTTCTAGCCACTAAAATAACCACCAAGGATAAAATATGGGATCATTTAGGAATTGGCAATTAGAATTTGAGAGCTAGCTTTAAATTTGTTCCAAAGGCATAAGATTAATTTTCATTGGTTTTAGGATGACTTTGTAATTGTTGTTCAAAGTCAAGGTTTATATTGGTGAATTGTGTTTTATATAATAAAATTAAGGCTAGCATTCTTACCTAGTTTGTACAATTGGTATAATATCTATAATTAAAAAATTAAAAATATATATTTTATTAAGTTTGCCATAATTGTATGAAATTTTATTATAATCTAACAATGAAATTGGAAGATATTTGATCATTAGTGCAAGGAGGTACCAGAAGTTGGCAGTTTGGAGTTGTTTAGAGTTTTTGTAATATCTAGAGATCTATTAGTCAAAACAAGGTGAAATTTGGCATGGTATTAGAAAACTTGGAGATCAAGATATATACCAATTTTAAACTAAAGTTAATAATTAAAAAAGAAGAAATCACTATTGAAAAATCTACATCAACTTCAAGTTGGCTGTTGAGTGACATCAAGTACATGTCCCTAACATCACCCCTTTCTCTAGCAACAAGTTCCAAAAGGAGTTTAATCTTATTACATGTATAAAAAAATAAGAATATGCTATACTAATAAAGCTATGTATTCTATTTTCTATTTTTAGATAATGGATTCTATTGGTCCTCGAAGAAATCACCTATGGCCTTAAGCTAGTACCTTTGTTGTTGAAATATACCATCTAAGGATCTGATCTTCATTGTGGCCTTCAAAACATCTTCCAAATAAGATCTCAGGACTAAAAGGATTCACCTTTCTAAGCTCAAGCAATATCACTAAAGCTCAAGTATTAGAATTGAGACTTGCATGGTTGGATCTTGCTTCTATTGGTTCCAATCAAGGTCATACTTGGTGCTAAAATGTATTGTCTTCACTTTGCTCAATTGAAGGCTGTAAAAATTGCACTGGTTTATTTAAAGCTTGCATGACAAATAAATCTTTTGAGTCTTATTCTTTCAATATTTGAAGGTTTGATATAGTGTGATTTATCATTTTATTTATTCTACCAATACTACTTAGAATAAATCTATAAAGGAAGATTCAAACACAAAGAAAGAATAAATATATGAGATATATTACTAGGATCACACAATTAATTGCTGTTGAATGACAGAGTCCAATGAATATGCAAATGCTCTAACAACCCCGACCTCTCCAACTATCAACAATCTCATAAGAATAACTAGCAATTTTGTATTGTTTCAACAAACTGCATATAACCGCTACACACTCCAATCACTGGAAATAACTTCTCACTAAGAACATCTTCCGAAATGAATCATCTTTTAATATTCTCTTCTACCGCTCAACTCTTATAGTCAATATAGGATAATATTCTCATTCTCACTCAAACTGCATCGATGTATTCCGTCTTCGATTGCTAATTCGCCACACCAAATTCAATCATCATATAATTTTAATCTCTTACACATCCACATATGAATTTAATTTTTTATTTTATTACTATACTTCATAGTTTACATAGTACAATCAATTAAAATGTTATCCAAATCCTCTACTATAGTCTAATATAAAAAAAATAAAAGAGAGAGGTAGCACCAAGCTTATCCCGACTCTTGACTCTCACAGTCGGGCCTCAATTTCTTCTTTCTTATTCTCTTTATATTAAAAATTGAGACTCCAACCATCATCTCTCTTACCTTAACTACTTTTCCAATTAACTTTCCTATGTTACCATCTATATCAATTAGAAATTAAATTAATCATCTAATCTATCAATTTTTAATCCTTACTCTATCTTTCTAAAATTATCTATCTATTCTACATAGCCCCACTTCTAATTGTACAGCGCCCTTGTAAATACAAAATTGATAGAAAAAAAACTTTGAATTATAAAGTCGGCTCTTTGGATTGGGACACTCCAAGATTCCTCGTAAGAGGTTCTTCTACATTTAGTTCTAATTCTAAGTCCTCTTCTTCTTTCAATAAATCCACATGGTTACTCTTCAATTGGATTGATAAATCCTTGTTATCCGCTCCCAATTTCCAAATTTGAGCCTCCAATAGCAAAATTCTGGCATCTTTTACTTCTAATTGATGCTCCTATTACTTCATCTTCTCTTCCAGCTCACCAATATTCAAAATTGACAGGACAAATACTTACGATCAACCAATATTGGTTATATTGCCCTCCAATTTTGCCACTTCAGTCTTCAAGGTACCAATTTTTGTTTATAGCTTGTCCATTTCAATTCTGTATTGGTCCCCTAATTTCACCTTTTTTTGGCCCAATTTTGCTACTTTTTCATATTTTGCTTGCAACTAACTTTTTAATGCCTCCCTTTCTAAATTCCACATTCTGTGATTTTCTAATAATTCATGCTTTTCGCCGTTCAAGATTCGTTGAATGTGTTCCTTATCTTTTGTTCAAGCTTCTTCTTCCTTCCTTCCTTAATTTCCGTTCCAACAACAACTTAGATTCTGCCTTTTTTTTGATAATACAATCGTATTCCACAATTCGGTGACTTTTTTCTATTATCTCTTTCTTACTCATGTCCAATTGTTATCTTAAGTTTCCCTCTAATTTACTCACTGTAAGTTGTAATTGGAAAATTTGATCCAATATTATTTTCGTGAAACTCCCTCTTTCCATTATTCTAATATTCATAACTAGAACCTCAGTTGCCACCTCTATTACTAAAAAAATTAGAATCCGCATTGATATAGTCACTGGAATGGCCTCCTATTTTGTCAATCAACTTGACTCCCCAATTTCATGCACCACTATCTCTGGGCTAGCTATCGATGTTGTCAAATTTCAAACACATCGTAGAGGCACTGAAGAGGGTATATTTTTCTCCACCACCGGCAATGTTTGACTCAACGTATGCACAATTATGA
Source organism: Physcomitrellopsis africana (assembly GCA_036785485.1). NCBI lineage: Eukaryota > Viridiplantae > Streptophyta > Bryopsida > Funariales > Funariaceae > Physcomitrellopsis > Physcomitrellopsis africana. The sequence goes on along the minus strand of JAWRVF010000503.1, from coordinate 159,433 downwards.
AATACACATAATTGGAATAGAGCAAGGATGCAAATTTCTCTGTCTTTCATTTGGCTACCATCTCTACATAGATTCTGATTGCGATGAACGTTGTCCAATTAAATACCATTCCTTTTAACTTTTATATCATCGCAAACAGGAGTCATTTGGATATGTGGGTGGTATGTCGGTTCAAGCCTAGCCACTTTTGAATGAATCGCATCCGTTCCATAAGCTCTAGTGTGAGCGCTTCCACTACTCTCTAACCCTGGTTCTTCTCCACTGATGACATGCTGCCTTTAAAATAACTACCTGGTTGAAAGTCACTAGATACTTTGACATCCATCGCAAGTTCACCAATTGGGAGATGTAGTACCTTCTGCAAGGTACCTTCATCTATCCCAATTATCCTCCCCTTTGCTATACTTGAACCATCCTTTGGGTCGTAGTGTACTATATATTCCGCCATCAATTCTATATAAATTAGCAACAAATTAACTGACTCTTTCAAAAACACATATAGCTATATATTTTTAAAATCTCTCTTCCTTTGTGGGGTCCAATAAATTTCCAACTTCATTGGTTCCATATTAGTGATCACCACTAGAGATGGCAAGTCTAAATTATTCTTATTCCTTATATTTCAGACACTTTTCTCTTTGTTCGTAGCTCTCTTTGACCAATAATACAAAAATATTACAAAAGAGAAGTTGTATAGATAAATGCTCTTATATTCAAGTAGGTTTGTATAAAAAAGATTCAAATTTCCACAAAAACCCTTCAAAACTTTATTCACCTACAAGGACTTATTTCTTATTGAACTTTAGAGTTCAATAACTCTTGATTCAACTATTTAATTTCTATAAAATTTAAATCAAAGTGTAGAAAATTTTCTTAAGTTATATCATAAAAAAAAATTAACCATAAATTTGTTTTCAATCATCTGATATCTCAAAACTCCTAGCAGGTACTTAAAACCCTAGCTTAGAGACATCCAAGCACTATTTTTCTTATATCTCACAAATCCAAAATTTTAATGCCACAAAATTTTTACATATAGTCTTGTGACATAAATATATGCACTCTTAAAAATTTTGAGCCAAAAATCTATCAAATTGCCTAAGATATAGTTCAAAATGTAACCACTAGTTAAGCATGGTCACTTACTACCCTTAGCTTATAAGTATTGACTTCAATTCCTAATATCTCCTTCACCCTAGCTTGGATTTTATCAATATACGTATAAAAAGTGTAGTTGTAAAAGTGCTCTTTTCAATCCTAGTTGCTAATCCTTAATTTCTTTTTCTATGCGCGAGTTATATCCAAAAGAGTGACAATAGATCCAAAATCGACACCTTAATTTTCAGCGCCTATAACTTCTTTATAAAAAGTCCAAATCATACAAAATTTGCATCTAAAACAGATCCAAAAACCTAAATCTTTTTATCCTTGCCTCTAATATTCGAATCCTCTTGGAAAACAAATCCTAATCCATAATAAACCCTTAGGTAGCCTCCTTGAAGTCCATTGGATATGATTTTTGGCCAATTAGAATAGAGATTTCTATCATCCACCTCTATCCATCCACATGGATGGCCAAACTAAAAAACCCTTTTCTACACTAAAAATCCTTTTCTAACCCTTCTTCTTATAAGATTTATATACTTTGTGCTTTAAGCACAAAATAAAAGAAGTAAACTAAGATTTTAAGAGTCACCAATGTCTAACAAAGGTGATTTAAGATATATATAAGTTATTGTCAATATAAATCAATTTCAAAATCACTATCAAAAAAAAAAAAAGGTTGTATAAATCTCAATAATAATCCTTTTAATAGATCCCTTCTAAACTAGCAACCTAACCACATCTTGTAACCAATAAAAGTCTATTGATATGGCTCTCATTTAGCTATGTAATAAATTATACATTAAATATACATATATAATTTTTTCACATAGTAGCTGAACCACAATATGACAACGGTCCATGCTAACGGACTTGAAATGTTTTTAGAAAATTATGAAATTGGCTATCATAAAGAAGTACTAGATCATTAGGCATAAAAGATTTGAGACGTAATTTATTATCATAATAATTCTTATGGTGGCGTTGTGTAATTTCCATAGTTAAAAGAGCTATAGTCCTAACTTCATCCAATTTCTCTAATTGTGCTAGCTGATATTAGAGGGATGCCTTGTCACCAAGACATTCATCAAACACAATTTTTAAACTCTGAACTTCCAATTTAATTGGTAATATTGCCTCTTGTCCATACACCAATTGGAATGATATGGAATTGGTAGTCACTTTATACGCAATATTATATATCCACAAAGTTGTAAACAATTTTATATCCATGTCCGTTTTCACAATAGACACCATCTTAATTAAAACTTTGCATAAAATACCGTTGGTCTTTTCAGTCTGTCCATTGGCTCAAGGATAATATGATGTTATTTTTTGATGTTTGATCTTATATTTAATTATCAAGGCTGAAATTGTAGAATTAATAAAATGGGTGCCATGATCACTAACCAATTTTTTAGGACACCCAAAGCAAGTGATAATGTTCTTATATAAAAATGTGGCTACTATATTAGCATTATTATTTTTTGTTGCCACCGCTTCAGCCTATTTTGTTACATAATTGGTCGCTATCAAAATATATATTTTATGTCCATTTTGTGAGGTTGGTGCGATTAGTCCTACAAAATCAATACTTCATTTTTCAAAAGGTGCTTGTGCCAAAATTGATATCAATGGCATGGTAGAAATACTAGTAGGTCTATCAATACATTGACAAAGATCACAGTGTCGTACATATTAGTGTACATAAGAAAACATTGTTGGCCACTAATAACGAGCCATTAAAGCTTTTTGAGCAGTATTATCACGGATAAAGTGTCCATTGCAACTATTGAGGTGACAGCCTTTCAATATGGCATATACTTCATTTTGAAATATATAATAGCGTAATATTCCATCTTTCCCTTGCTTATACAAAATGTCACTGATCATGGTATATAGAGCACTTTTCAAAATCAAACGCCACTTAAGTTTCTCGCTATAAGTAAGTGGGAATGTCTGAAATATCAAGTATTGAATCAATTCATTATATTTTGATGAAATTACATCCACAACAAATAATTTTGCATCCAAAAGTGCATCGTTGATAGGTTCATTTTCCAATATGTTGGTCAAATGGGATAAATGGTCTATATTGGCATATTTCTTTCTTAGTCAAACATTAATAGTAAAATTAAATTCTTAAAGGAGTAACATCCATCAAGCAATGCGTCCATTCAATTGAGATTTATTGACCATATACTTAAGAGTATCGTGATTGACATGAAACACGAATGGATAACTAAGCAGATAATGTCAAAATTTTTATATAGAGTAGATCATGTCCAAGGCTTCTCTTTCAGTTGTAGTATAATTTTATTTTGTAGCAATGAATTATTAACTAGCATAATATATTGGATGATCTAAATCCTTTTCATCCTTTTGACTTAGCACAGATCTAATAGCAGCATTAGATGCATCAATATAAATATAAAATAATTTCGTCTAACATGGTACAACTAATACTAATGCAAACACCAATTTGCGCTTCAATTCTTCAAATATAACTATACATTCCTCAATCCAAATTAGACTAGATCTATCCGATGGTGGTTTCTTTAAGAGATTAATTAAAGGTTGATATATGATTGTAAATGAATTAATATATTGCCGATAATAGGTGACATAGCCTACGAAACCATGAACATCCGACATTATTTCTGGCTTTCATAAGGCTAATATACAAGTAACTTTATCTGAATCAGTAGCAATATCAGCCATGGAAACAATGTGTCCAAAAAGCTTTTCCAAGGATATTCCAAATTGATACTTCACAGAGTTTAAAGAAATTCCATACTTATTACATTGATCCAAACATTGACCAAGACATTCCAAATGGTCAGTTGTGATACTAAATGTGTAAAAATCATCTAAAAATATCTCTATTGATAATCATAAATAATCTTGAAAGGCTTGCATCATTATCCTTTGAAATGTGGCTGGGACATTATATAACCAAATGGCATCATCTTACGAGCAAATGTGCTCCAATCCGTCATAAAATTAGTCTTTAATTGATTCTCTGTTGTAATTTTAATTTGATTATAATTCAAAAATCTATCCAAAAAAGAATAATATTCATATCCGGCTACTGCATTTAGTATACTATCCGTAAAAGATAAAGAAAAATAATCCTTCTTTATTTTTGCATTTAATTTATGGAAGTCTTGCCAGATTCAGATTTTTCCATTCTTCTTTGGTACTATCACAATTAGTGAAATCCATTCACTATATGATATTAGATATATGAAGCCTACGTCTAAAATTTTTATCTATTTCTTCTTTTACCATGAGAAAATATTTTAGATTAAGGCAGTATTGTCTTTGACAAACTGGTATAGCATCTTCCTCTAAGGTAATTCAATACTTACAAACATTGGCAGGAATATCTTTTAAATCCGCATACGACCAAGCAAAAGCACATTTATAACTTAGAAAGAATTCTTTCTAATTTCTCAACTCTATATCCATAATATTGGTGTATACTTTGATAATCTAGGGTGTTCCATTAGTGCTTAGATTAACAGATTGATACACAAATTTTTTAACAATCTCTGATTTCACTTTCCTCTCATGTTCTGAATCTTTCATATAATCTGGCAAATTAAAACTATCCATTTCTGGTTCCAATGTATTTATTTCATTAACCATGAGATTATTCATCTAATCAATGATAACATGATCAAAATTTGCTATATCCTCCAGATATACTAAATATTCTCCAAGTCCTCCATATTGGTATAACACACCTTGCTTCTATGCGTAAATTGAATTATCACCAATTTTCATTGAATTGGTAACTTGATCATATTCCATATCAAGTTGATCCTCATCGTTGGATGTCACCTCAAAACTTGGAATTTAAGATTCTCCATGATATTGAACTAGGTATATTTATAAAATAATCTTGTCTCTACCCTTCCCAATAGTCAACGTTCCACAGTCCCAATCGTTTCTAGCTTTGCCTTGGTATAGCCACGGCCAACCCAATAAAGTTGGATATGATAATATAGAACTCTATAGTTAGAAAATAATATAATCAATCTTATATACGATTCCAGCAATAACAGTATCAATGCTACAAAGAATATCCATAGGCTTTACGTGACTGTGGTTAGCCATTCTCAATACCAAGGTCGTGGATAATAGCTGAGCTAAATCCAAATTTTCTATTGTATCCATGATCATTAAATTTACATTAGAATCTCCATCCATTTGAACTCCAGAAATAAGAACACCATCAATAGATACATCAATAGTAGGTGCACCTAGATCGGGATTCAAATTAACTTCATAAATTTCTTGATTATGAGCTTTTCATTGTACTAACAAAGAATTTAATGTAGAATAACATTCTAGTGCAATTGCTAACAATTGCTTCATTATAATTTCATCTAAATCTTTTAAAATATCATAAGATTTTATATTGGCAGTGATTCTCAGTGCCCTCTTCTTTTTCATTGATTTCAATTGAATCCCTTGAAATAATTTGTCTTGCGTTACAAAGTTTGGAATTTGAATTGCTGAATGAACTTTGTTGGGATTTCTATCCATGATATGATCTTTTAATCGATGAGATGGTTTATGAAATTTTGTAGATATTGGTACTGATTTAGGTTGAACCAATATCTTGGGACTAGGGACTTTTTCGGGTTGCCTAGACAAACTAGATCCCAACATTGGTAATATTTTTTGTATGATGTCAGGTTGTCATGTGACGTGGACTTCTATCTGGGAATACATTGGGTATCTGGCTGTAGAGAGTCTATCTATAATTTATTGGTTAAGCTCTAATAAGTTATTTGTCCTTAATAAGAAGGACAAATGCACATAATAATATAGAAATATGTATTAAATAGATAAAATCTCTTATTTATAAGTAGGTTTGTATATAGGATTTTTTTATGACATATAGTAAATCCTTAGGAATCTTTTAAAGACTCATCTATATATCAAAAATTTACCATAGCTTTATATATCCCTCTTTTATACCTCTATGAAGTCTTGGCTTCCAAAAATCCTTTTAGTATAAACAAAAGTCCAAATTTGCAACAAAATCCCTTCAAAGTATTTTTTTTCTATAACAGATGTTTTTCTTCTTAAACTTAAGAAATTCATATATGCTCATCCAACTATTCAATTCTCTTCAAGCTTATAGACATAGTAGATTTCACCCTTAAACTTTACCACAAAAAAAATCAATTACAAATTTGCTTCTAATTGCTTGCTATCTTAAAAACCCCATCAGGTGCTTAAAACCCTAGTTCATAGACACTTGAGTACTATTTTCTTCATATTTCAAAAATCTAAAATCTTAATGCCATAAAATTTTTGTGTATAATTTTGTGGCATAGATATACACACTCTTGACAAAAATAATTTTTTGTGTGCATAGATATACACACTCTTGATAATTTTGAGTCAAAAGTTTATCAAATTGCTCAAGATATGGGTCAAAACACATCCACTATGTAAGCGGGTCACTTATTACCCTTAAGTTTGTAAGCACTGACTTCAACTTCCAATAACTCCTTCATCTTAGCTTGGAATTCATTGAGCCATATATGTAAAGTGTAGTTAAGAAAGTGTTCTCTTCAATCCTGATCGCCAATCCTTGATTTCTCTTTGTATGAGCAAATTATATCCAAAAGAATGACAATAGGTCCAAAATCAACACCTTAACTTTGAGCGCATATAACTTCTTCATAAAAAGCCCAAATCATGCAAAATTTGTACCAAAACCATATTCAAAAACCTAAATCTTATGATCTTAGCCTTTGATGTTCAAATCCTCCTGAAACTCAAACTTTATTCCCTAATAAGGCCTTGGATAGCCTCCTTGAAGCCCATTGGGCATGATTCTTATTTCAATCACGCTTCTGAATATAATCAGATTTCTTAAATCTCATTTTTTTTTTATAGTGATTTTGAGGTTGATTTTATATTAATAGTAAATTTTATATATTTTGAGTCACATTTGTTAGACATTAGTGACCCTTAAAATCTTAGTTTATTTCTTTTATTTGATACTTAAATCTTATAAAAAGAAGGATTAAAAAAAGATGTTTAGTGTAAAAAGGATAATTTGGCCATCCATGTGGATGGATAGAGGTAGATGATAGAACTTATGGAGCTTGATTACTATCTTCTATCTTACTTTGCAACTGGATACACTGATCTCGGTTATGAAAATTAAATAGAGGATAGCAGTGCTAATATGTATGTCCCGATTGCTTACAATTTCCACATACTGGAGCGTATTCATCACTAATTCTTGGATTGGGACATTCACTAGTATAATGTCCTAATTACTTACAATGGTAATATCAAAGTGGTCTTCTTTTGACACCATCACAAATAATAGATATTTCTATTGATATATACCAACTGGGCCTATTTCAGGTTGGATGGATAAATGATCCTGATTGACTAGTTTCTACTGTAGAATCCAAAATTGGTTTGTGTATGGATGGATATTGAGAATATTTTTGCTAATTTTGTACAATATCTTGACAATTGGATATATATATTTTTGATTATATGCCAAATTTTGAAAATTAGAAAAACTCCTATTTTATTTATTTAAACAATTGCCGTTCTAGCCAAACCTATTTTCTATCTGGTCTTGGTTAACATCCCACAAAGTTGGTGGAATCATGGTCTAATTATCAAACTGTTGTTATTTTTGTAAATTCCAACAATTTGTGGTGCTATACTTGCTCCTATAAAATATACATTGCACAATCATTTGGGATGGTGAAATACATTCCATTACCAAATGGCCTTGTCTGTTACTATTATTGCACCAAATATTGGGTTGCATATTAGTCGATTTATGCCTCTTCTCCTTATCCTTTGCCAGATTAACAACCAATTCATCTATCTTCTTTGTCTAAGTTAACAATAAAGTTTCATTTAGATCTTTCGATATTAATTCATTAGATAACTCTTTTGTAGGTACTGGGTTTTAATATGGAGGATATGAAGAATACAAAATTGCAGTAATTGGTGGTACTACTTGCAATGGTACAACATTAATTATTTCCTATGGATTAACACTAAAATTTGTACCGTAATCAATTATTCTTGTGTAACTGTCCACTGTTTCATTCCAAGTTGGCATTTGATAAACTACTTGAAATAGAATCATTGTGGCTCCAGGGATTAAAAATTGGTCATAATGATATTCTTCCCATATCTTAGCTTGATCAAGTGAGGAAGCAACGATGATCGATTGGGCCTCCTTTACAAACATTTTTAATTCTTGTGGATATAATCCGTTAACCAATATTGACAAAACAAATAATTTTGGTATTTAGTTATTTGACCATTTACAAAGGATATCTACTACTCGGCCATAATATGATTGCACTGCTTCTCTTGGTACCATTCTGTTATTCATTAATCTTTCTCTCAGATGCTTTTTGAATCCAATTGATCAAAAATAGATTAAAAATGTATTTTTTTAATACCTTCTAATTAGAAAATTGACCCATGAGTTAGTGATTATATCATTCAAATGCCATGTCTTTCAAGGTTGCTGATAGCCATATCAATCAAATATCTTCAAATCTACCATTATTTGTTATACATGCAGTTAGGAATTGCATGAAGTATTAATTTGGGTCTGCTCTTAGCAAACCTCTAAAGGTAGATAATGGGACTACGCTAGTTGTGTAATCACGCGCTGCACCATTTAGACTGCAATTGGAATTGCTAATTCTCCTACTACCATTGAAGATGACAATGTCCCACTCAGTTCTTTATTAAAATAAACACTACCTCCTCCAATTATCTTTTTTTGACTTCTAAGCTTCCATAATTTATTATTATTATCTACAAATAATTTTATTAATTGAAGTTGAGGTGAAAATGATGGATTTTGAAATACGCTAAATTAGCCCTTATTGGCAAGCAATTCATGCTATTCTGAAGAACCAGTCTTCTTAAAATTGGCTGTATCCACTATTAAAAAAATATCCAATGGAATATCCAATTTTTTTATGCTCCATTCTCTTTCTGTTAATAGACTCAAGAGATATGTTAGACTATTCGCCAAATTATTCATGAGTGTTCTTAACAATTTTTTCAATAATATATATGTGTGAAATATTAAAGATCTTTCATGTTCTGGATATGCTCAGATGTGTCAAGAAGCATGCAACCATAGTTTAATCCAACCTTATCAACGCTTCCTCTTTAGATTCCATTCTTGTTTGTCTTGCAATAAATTTCTTGCTTGCGCTCTCTGTTGTCTTCTTTTCAAAGGGCATATTTTTTTCAATGTGATATTTTCATTCTTATTAATTATAATCTTTCTTCATTTCTCTAAAATTGCTTTTCAATTCTAATCTAATTACATGTTTGGCTTTATTTTCAAATCGATATTAATTTTAGAACATCTTCGTACATTATGCAAAAACTACTCATTCAACAATTAATTCTTAGCATTCAAACTATTGTCAATCCTCGGCAGCGGCACCAAAAATGTGGTTTATCATTTTACTTACTCTACCAATACTACCTAGAATAAACTTATAAAGGGGGATTTGAATAGATGGAAAGACTAAATGCATGAGATACATTGCTAGGATCGTTCAATTAATCGCTCTTGAATGGTAGAGTCCAATGAACATGCAAATATTCTAACAACCACAACCTCTCCAACTTCCAACAATCTCACAAAAACAACTGGCGATTTTGCATTGTCTCGACAGACTGCATATAATTGCTACACACTCTAATCATTAAAACTAATTTCTCACTAAGAACGTATTTTGAAACGATTCATCTTTCCAATATTCTCTTTCATTGTTGAATTCTCTCAGTCAATACGGCATAACATTCTCATTCTCATTCAAGCTGCATCAATATGTTCTATCTTTGGTTGCCAATTTATCACACCAAATTCAATCATCATATAATTTCAATCTCTTATATATTTACATATGAATTTTTTTTTTTTTTTTTTTTATTATTGTACTTTACAATTTACATGATACAATCAATCGAAACGTTATCCAAATCCTCCACTACAGTCTAACACAAAAAAAAATAAAAGAGAGAGGTAGCACCAAGCTTACCCCGGCTCTCAACTCTCATAGTCGGGTACCGATTCTTTCTTCTTTATTTTCTTTATATTAAAAATCAAGACTCCGATTATCATCTCTCTTGCCTTAACTACTTTTTCAACTAACTTTCTTATGCTATCATCTATACCAGCTAAAAATTGGATTAATCATCTAGTCTATCAATTTTTAATCTTTACTCTACCTTCCCAAAATTATCTATCTATTCTACATATAGTGACTAACTTACTTCTACTACTCTATTCTATCTTGGAACAGACAATTACATATTGATGAAGGCTTTAGTTTAATTTTCCTTCTCTTTTGAATATTCCTTGAATCCAATCTTCACTAAGAAGTTATTATCAAATACGTTTGGATTTGTGGAAATAGAATTGATGAAATTTGTGTACCTTTTGAGGCACATTGGCAAGATTTTTGGCCAATTTCCATGTGCTCTCATTAATATCATAACTTCTTTAATGAAGAAGATATTCTAATTTGTTCCACATTTGCCATGAATCAAGTATCTTTTTAACCTTGTATTCTTCATGGTCTTCAATTTTGATACTAGGCAGTGATTGTTATATTCTTCCTGGAATATGCAACTCTTTATAAGATTCTAAAAAAGAGATAGGAAAAATTAGATGTATTTTCATAGAAGATGGTAATTCCAAGTAATATGCCAGTAGATTAATTTACTTTTGGATAGAAAATGGTCCTAATCTTCATTAATCCAACTTATTGCATAGCCACTTAATCTTGATATTCCATCGAAAAAGCCACATCTTATTTTCAATATAAAAAGTAAGCAATTGATATTTGAATTTATTTACAGATGTCTTATAAGCATCTTAAGTTGCTTGTAATTGAAGCTTCAAGGTTGTTTGATGTTGCAATAGATGCTTTGTAAATCCTTCAGTTGTTGGATTGTTATTTTTTAGTGTACTTCACAAATTAAGCTTCGGATGATATATATAATTGAAGTAAAATAATATTTGCTGAATTGAAACATGAATATTATTATTATATGCAGACTTTGCTAATGGTAGATATGAAATCCAATCATCTTATTGATAGTTAATGGTGTGTGAGCCAAAAAGCTCACCACAAGACTTTTTATGTTTTTATTTGATTGAATTAAAAAATTTAGTATTTTTAGATTTTTTATGGTTTTTTTTTATTGTTAGCATTTGTAATACTATTATCTAAATGTCTTCCAAACAATACACTATTAATGTTATAGATGGATGAGAAATATAAAAGAATCAAGATAAAAATGAGAGATAAAAGATAAATAATAAAAGATAAAATATAAAAGATAGAAATAAAAATAATAAATAAAAAAATAAAAGATAAAAGATAAAAAATGAATATAAAAATAAAAAATATTAAAAGATAATAGTTAAAAGTACAAACTTTAATTGGTGATAAAAGTATAAGTAAAAAAATATAATAGAAGACTTTCAAGTATAAATAAAAAATAAAAAAGTCAGATAATGAAAAAAAATTAATTCAAGAAGTGTTTGATAATAAGTATTAAGATCATTCAATAATGTGCTAGAAAGAAATTACAAGCAATTGAGCAAAAAAATAAAACAAAAAATTGAAAAAATAACCTAGTGATACTTTTGATCCAAGGAATAGACCCCCCTTCACTAAAATAGCTACTGTCATCTTGTCCTTGATTGGATTCAAGTGTGCTTAGATTTCCTAAAAATATAACTTTAAGATCTATTACTATCTAAAATTTCAGCTCCAAACTCGCTCTAGTTTGGAAGATGTTGCTTCTCAGAGTTGGTGCTTTGAATTTTTCCAATAGCAGATCTCTCTTCACTAAAATAGCCGCCACTACCTTGTCCTTGATTGCTTGTAAACAAACCTTAGCTTTTTAAAAATAAAACTTCAAAGCACTTCTTCTCCAATAAGTTTTACCTTCAAATTCTTTTTGACGCTCTAGATCTTGTCCTGTAGAATCACAACTTTAAATTAAAGAAGCAACAGACCCTCTTGTCACTAAAATGGCCGCCACTGCCTTGTCCTTGCTTTAAATGGCATGTACAATATGTCTTTAGAAAGTTAACAAAAAGTCCTACCACCTCCTAAAGATTCAAGTCCTAATTCTACTCTTACTAGAAGTTATGCACAATTGAAACACAACTCAACTTAAGAAAAAAGAATCCATACTTTGAGGGAAATTTTTTAAGGGCTTCGCCTTAAAAAGATGACAGAGAGCAAGAGTGGTTATTCAAGCCCCTTTCAATCAAGTGCAGGGTGGCCCAAGGGTGGCAACTATATTCCCACCTTTAAAATATAAATTCTTAATTAAGATCAAGGACCCAAAATGATTCTTAGCATAAGTCCAATTTTAGGACTAAATTCATCAATAATTAATAATAGACTATTTTTTTAGTAAAACTAACACCACCAGTGTGTTCAAAACACAATTTTTATCCTAGGATTGACTATTCATATGTCCAAATCTAAATTTAAAGATTAATTCTAATCAATTTACTAATTACAATTTTTGACTATTATAATTTTATTAAAATACTTCAAGAAACTTTTATTACTACCTTCTAATCTAAACTTAGATGAATAATAATAATCTAAATAAATTCATAATATTTTCTTTAATTAGATATAATTTAATACAATGATTAAAATCACCAATTTCCAAACAAATTTGACTCACAACAATTAGAAGCCGATAATTCTAAAAAATTATCAGAATTCATAGAATTCTAATTATTAAGATTTTTTTACTTTTAATAATAAATTAGACTAATATAATTGATCTTAGCTCTAAATAATTATTTTATTACTAAATTTAGATAATTTCTTATATTTTTATCTAAAATTTTCTATTAATATATTAAACTTACTTTTTAAAATAATAATAATATCTATTTGGAAAGAATCATCTATTTAATAAGGATTTTAGCCACCAATAAATACTAATTAGCTTAAGTTTATCCTAACTACTAATTTTTGATTGATTTTGGATAAAAACAAAGAACTAAGCTGTTTTAATGGCTCTCATGCTGAATCATAAATATTCCTCTAAAACTTGATTAACTTGTTATATAAAACCATCAGCTTGAGAATGAAAAGCCAAAGAAAGTTTAATATCCTCCTTTAATATTTCAAAAAGAACCTTGCCATTTTTTCATTAAAAATAGGAACATACACTTCAAAGATTTATAGAACCTTTAGGAATATTCTAGAAGCTTTTTGAATTAATGAAAGTTGATTTAGAAGCTTCTTAGTTGGTGAAAGTAATTTGAGAAGTTTCCTAGTTAATAGAAGGAGCTCAAGGAGCTTCTTAGCTAATAGAAGTTGCTTGAGAAGCTTCTTAATTTGACAGAAGCCACTCAAAAAGTATCTTAGACAAGAATATATATAGAGGTCAAGGCTAAACAGTTCTTCAATCTTGACAACGCATCTCTTTGAGTTTTAGCTCACCTTTCTTGATATTGTTTATATATTCATCTGTTTAATTCAAACTCTTATTGATTTCTTCTTAAAACCTTATGTTAATTCAAGTCTCTTATTCTATATTCTTATATCTTTGATAGTTTGTCAAGACTCATTTCATCTTCAATATCAAAGTTGAATCTTTTTTATTAGAGAGTGGATTATCCTTCTATCCAAAGATATACTAGCATTTTAGAGGCTGCAGATTACCTTTTTCTAAATTGATATTTTTTTTTATCACAATATTAGAACTTTGTTCCTCTTGTAAGAGAGTAGATCACTCTTCTCTTTAAAGATCTTAAAGTGTTTTAGAAGTTGTGGATTATCCCCTTTTAAATTAATATTATCTTCTTATACATTCATTTCTTCTTTCTTTTAGAATGGTTGGAGGTCAAGATATTAGTATGACCAAATCTTTTTAATCCAAGTTAGACACCATTATAAGTGCTCTTACTACTTTATCTGCTAAGAATATAGAGATTGAAGGGATTGTTGCAAAACTTTGTAACAATGCAACATCTGGAGTACTTCAATCTAGATTGCATCGACCTCTAACTTTTGCACTTGAGGATGTAATACTACCTATGCTCCGCTAAGAAAATCCACTTGTTTAATAATATAAAGAATCTCAAGTTAATTTTCTAGAAAAATATGATGATACGTGTTCAAAATTTCAAGTGTTTGTCAATCAAATTCAATTAATAATGGTTATACAACCTAATATTTATTTAATAAAAGAATCACAAGTTAGATTAATTGGTACTTTGCTTACGATGTCGTATTACATGCTGTCTTGTTTGGAAATGCACCAGTGTCATACTGCATTTACATGCAGTAAGTAAAAATAATACATATCTTATATCTATTGTTATTACATGTGTGAGTGCTAGAGGTTATTTTAGAAGATATTTTAAGGAGAGCATTTATTATAGCCACTTAGTTAGTGAATTAAGATGGCTATTTGTTTTGTTCCTACCTTATTAATATCCTAGAATAGACTCTTTTGTAATTAGAAGAAAGGAAAAGGTTGTTTTATCTTTCTTGTTGACTTTTGAGGTAGAATGGACCTTGTGAGGGATAAAAAAGAAGAGCATGGGGTGAATAGGGCCTATCCAATAGGACTTGGCTGCCCATGTGGGCGTCTCATAGTCTAATATGGAAAGAAAGGGAAATATACTCCTCTTGCTAGACCGAGAGAGAAGAAGGAGTTTTGAGTGGTGAACTTTGGAGAGAGATAGCTCCAAGGAGATAGAAGCGTTTGTAATGAAAATTGGTGGGTGTGTTCTTTGAATTGTAAGGATTCTAGAACCTACTCACTTGCTTATTTTGGAGTTGTGAGCAAAACATTATACTTGTTTTAGTAGAGTAGGGTTTGCTGCCACCCGACGAAGAGGGGCAGAAACTTCGAGCTGCTATTGCAAGCTTGATTTCGACTCTTTCTTAGTGAAATTTGAAGAAAGTGTTGAAAATTGTGCTAGCTTTCTATCAAGACATCTCTTGTAGCATTTGGAGTTAGACAGCGAAAGTTGTGAGCTTGAGAGTAGGAAAGGGTTTGCTGCCACCCGATGAAGACAGGCAAAAAATTTGTTCAACCACCCAAGTCAGACAATCTATTTAATCTTTTTGATAATTTAGGTACTTATAGTAGCTTGTATAAGCTTTTCAAAAAAACAAGAATCAATACATTTGGAGCTTTGATGAAAGTTTTATCACCCGTGAAGTGTCAAAGAGGGCAAATTATTGTTAGGGTTTGAAGAGTAGAATCAACTAGCTACGAAATCTAAAGTTTCAGAGGCATGCATGCAAAATTTTAGAATAAGTTAGATGATGGAGTGAGCTTTCTAAAAAGCTATTGCATGTCCAATTTGGACAAGGGAAGTGATCACGACAAAGGCTGAAGTGAAGAGGAGCTTTGTTGCCTTTGCATTTGCTTGGAAATTTTAGTACCTATTTCTTTTAGCCATAACTTTTAAACGGTAAGTCATCTATTTGTGAAATTTTTATATGTTTTATAATGAATTATTGGCTTTCTATAGGCTATGAGCATGCTTGATTTGACCTTTGGATGAATTTTTAGTAATATATTTAATTTCAGCTTGTTATATAACTTGTATTCCTCATATGCGGTTGTATTTTGAAGTATACTTGAATACATATATACTTTGCTTATACCTTTTATACAAGTATATATACTTATATTTATATCAAGTATTTATATAAGTATTTTACAAGTATTATATATAATATTTGTATAAGTATTATACCAAGGATTATACATTATTTTATACAAGGATTTATACAAGTATTATATAAGTATTTATACAAGTATTATTCAAGTATTTCTACTTTATATTTGTACAAGACTTGTACAAGTATAATATAAGTATAACTTGAAAGCTTGAACAAATATTGTGCAAGTATAGAACATACTTGTATAGCTTCCTTTCATATTCCCTGCTAGTTCTAATAGTAGCTAGAAACCCGGCGTTTTTCCAAGGTGAATTCTCTCAACCCGACATCGGGCACCTGGCTGTAGAAGGTAAAGTTGTGTTTGCAAATAATAAAGAAATTCTAATAAATTTCATCCATATATGAAGAATATAATTCAAATTTCAATTCAATAGTGTTTAAAAACACTCCTTTTAGTAACATCAACCATACATATATCCCAATTGCCTTGTTTCTTTCATATATAAGCAATTTTTATTTTTCTTTGCAAGCTCTAGCTCTAATCAGTGAGCTTTGACAAGCTATAACTTTTAATTCAACTATGCACTTAGTGTGAAATTTTGCACACAAATGTCAATATAAGCCTTCTACATGCTTAGAAAAATTCAGCCCAATCCAACTTACAAATTGCAAGAAAATGCCCAAAAACCGCACTGATGACACTCGGCTGTCAACTTGAAAATTGATGCAGAAATTCCAATGGTGATTTCTCCTTCTTTAATCATTAACTTCAGCTCAAACTTAGTTTGTAGCTTAATCTCTAAGTCTTCTATCACCATGCCAAAATTTATATTGATCCAATTGATAGATCTTTAGTTATCACAAAAATCCTATCTAATCCTAAATTGCCAACTTCCAACAATCCTTTATATCAAAGCCTAAATATCTCTTGATTGCACTATTAGATTAATACAAAATTTTATGCATACTTAGCACATCCAACAATCTAGACAATATCAAATTTAGAATTATAGATGCTACACAAATTATACAAATCAGTTAAGAATGCAAGTTATTGTTGTCTTACATAAAATCCAAAACACCAATACAAACCTTGACTTTGAATAATGATTGCAAACTTATCCAAAATCCTATAGAAACAAGCTTAATGTCCTTAGAACAAGCTTCAAGCTAGCTATCCAATCCAAAAATCCGATCTACAAAATCCCCCGTACTTTGCCCTTGGCAGCCGTTTTAGTAGCCAAAGGTCTGATTTCGACCCTGTCCTACAAACAGCCAATCCTCGGGTATCAATCTAACCTATCCTAGGGATTTTATAGCCTGATCATATCTTCAACTTAATTCTAGTATCAATCATGCTAATAATTTATTCTTTTTATTATGTGTTTATTATTTTATGGCCTTTCTAAGGTAATAAAAGAATTACTACAGCCTAGAAGATAAAATTACTAACTAATTCTTATCTACTACCTATTCAGTGAAGAAAATAAATTAAGAGGCTTTCATAAAAAACCTTGTTAAAATATGTTGAATTCTTGTTGAACTAAGATAATAGAGTATTAATTGAAAAATCATTTTTAGTCATAGTTTCACCATATAATTGTGTCACAACATTACAACGGAACAAGCATTATCATGGTTTGTTTCCTTGTTTGAAAAAAGATCACCAATTTTGAATAACTTTGAAGTTTTTATGGAAGCATTTGCAAAAATATTTGGAGAACATGACAAGGCTCATTAGACAATAACTAAGATCTAAGTATTATATTAAGGGGCATACTTTGCATCAACCTATGCATTCAATTTTAGATAATTAGTGTACAATATTAATTGGGACGAAGAAGCCCTAATGAGTTAATTTTATTGAAGATTAAGAGATAATGTGAAAGATTTATTATTATTGCTTTTGAATCCACAATACTTAATGAAGCCATCAGTCAAGTCGTAAAATGTGATAATTGATTATTTCAATGTCAATAACATCAATATTCATGGGCTTCAATAAGACAACATGCAATATGATACACTCATGCTATATCAACAAGTATTTTGAATTCACATTTAGAAGTAGAAGACATACAACTTGATGCAATACAATTTAAATGTCTTAGTTTACAAAAAAAAAAAAGCATCAAATAGAAGAAGGTCTATGCTTGTATTTTGGTAAGAAAAGCTACAAGATTGGCAATTGCCCAAAGAAACAAAATCAACACGTTACTAAAATGAGGAGTACAATTGTTTAGAAAAATGACAATGTTCAACCATAGTAGGGGCCATGCGGTTGGACAATCCAATATTATAAAACTATTTAGGTTCCTTTCTTTCTACTCAACCTGCTCGTTGTTTTATAATTCCATTGTATTTTGGCCCTCAAAAGCTTCAAAAAATTAGTTTGTTAGATTTGAGGGCGTGTGCTTGTTTCATAGATGAGGCATTCACTAAGCTTTACAAAATTCCTCTAGTACAAAAATCCAAACCTATTCATGTAGAGGTAATAAATGGATGACTCTTATCTTCTAGTAATGTCACCCTTGAAACCATGCCTATAGAAGTGTTGTTCAAAGATCATAGAAGCTAGATTGTGTTCAATGTTATTAAGACTCCTTCAAATTTTGTGATTCTTGGGCTATCTTGGTTGGAAAAGCATAATCCATCTATAGATTGGAAGTCACAAAGAATAACATTTTTGATAGAGATCCTTACAAAAAAAAAATCATAAAAAGCAACAAATTGATAAATCTTTATTTGATGGAACAAGGACTTTTATAAGATCAGCTGAAGAAGGTACACCGTTTGTTATTTATACAACTCTAATTAAAAAAGATATAACTTCATCAATAAGTATTTTAAAGAAGTATAATAAATTTTAAGATATTTTTTAGAAGAAAAATGTTGATATATTATTACAGCATGGACCATATAATTATGCTATAGATCTTCAAGAAAGAACGCAACCACTTTTTGGTCCAATCTATAATCTTTTTCAAAATAAACTTTTGGTATTGAAGGATTATATTGATGAAAATCTTGCAAAGAACTTCATCAAGCATTCAAAGTCTCTTGTAGATACACCTATATTTTTTGTAAAGAAAAAAGATGGTTCCTTACATATGTGCATTGATTATCAAAAATTGAATAAGATAATAATAAAGAATCGTTATCCACTACTATTAATCTCAAGACTTTTGAAACAACTCAGCCAAGCCAAGATCTATATTAATATAGATCTTTGTGGAACATACAACTTGGTACAAATGAAAGAGGGAGATGAATGGAAGACCGCATTTCAAACAAGGTATGGACATTTTGAATATAATGTCATACCCTTTGGACTAACAAATGTACATGCTATCTTTCAGCATTTAATAAATGACATCTTTCAAGAGTACTTGTAGAAGTTTTTAGTGATTTATCTTGATGATATCTTGATCTATTCAAAAAATCTAGAGGAACTCGAGGGGCATATCAAATTGGTATTATTAAAGTTATAAGATATAGGTTTGTATGCCAAACCAAAAAAATGTGTATTTCATCAACCTAAGATGGAATTTTTGGGATACATCATATGTATTAAGAATTTGACAATGGATCCTAAGAAAATAGAGGCAATTATATAATAGACCATTCCAAAGACTTTGAGAGACGTACAATTTTTTTTTAGATTTTTTAATTTTTATTGGATCTTCATCAAAAATTATTCTCAAATTGCCGCATCTTTTAATCAATTGACATGTAAAGACAAGTTAGAATGGAGGCCTCAAGTGGAGAAGGCATTCCAAGACCTTAAGATGGCATTTATTATAGCTCTAATATTGGTGCATCTAGACTTTATAAAGGCATTCTACATGGAGACTGATGCTTTGGATTTTGAACTAGAGCCCATACATTTATAAATGGATATAGATGATAAATTCCATTTTATTGTATTTTATTTTAAAAAATTCTTTGCAATAAAAATTAATCATAAAATCCACAATAAAGAACTTTTTACTATTGCGGATTCTTTTCAAGAATGGCATCATTTTCTTCAAGGAGCAATGCATCCTATGATTGTATATATAGATCACAAGAATTTAGAGTATTTTGTATCAGCTCGGATTCTTAATGGCTACTAAACTAGATGGAATATGTCACTATCTTGATTTGATTTTATTATCATTTATCAACTTAAGAAGCAAAAAAGATTGTTTGATGCTCTATTGAAGAGATCATATCTTGTACTTGGAGTAGGAGAGGCAGCATTTAATCAACAATATATAATTTTTTTGATACCAAAGCAATTTTGCCTTTGTGCAACTATTACATCAGCACCTATTGATTTTAATTTCCTCAATGAGGTGCGTATTATAACTACTAATGATGCTTTGGCCTTTGATCTCAAGCATTGCATGAAAAAAAAATGTTGATAAGTTCAAATTTGAAGAAGGCCTTTTATTCTTTGAAGAACATTTATATATCCTAGAAGGATTAACATGATTGCACGTTTTTTAATCTTACCATGAGTTTCCAATTGGGGGTTATTTTGGATTTAATAAGACCTTGGGACTTATTTTCCAAGATTTTTGGTGGTTTAAGATTTGAAAGGCAGTGAAGGACTTTGTGTTCTCTTACGACATTTATTCAAGGTCTAAAATTCCTTGACATTGTCCTTATGGACTCTTACAACCCTTGCATGTTTCAAGACGATCAAGGTAAAAATAAAGTAGGAACAAAATAAATAGCCATCCTAATTCACTAATTAAGTGGCTAAAATAAATCCTTCTCTTAGAATATCTTCCAAAATAGTCTCTAGCACTCACACATAGATAACAAAAATAAATAAAAAAATATAATATTTTTATATATAATATGTAAATGTAATATGACAATGTTTGTCAAAAAAGATAATATGTTGGAAAACAAGTTTGTCCAGTTACAATAGGGACCATGCAACTGGAATCTTGTACAATTCCTAATAAAGGTCCTATCTTTTTTTCAGAATCCTTTCCTTGTTTTATAATAAATGTCTACTTGGGACCTAAAAATCACAAAGGCTCTACCTTATTAGATTAGGAGCCTCAACATCTTTTTTAAATAAAAAACTTGTTAAAAGTCATATAATATCTTCAATACAAAAAACTAAACCCGTACATGTAGAAATCATAGATGGTTGCTCATTATCTTGTGGAGATGTTATTCATGAAATCCTTCTTATAAATATAATAATAGATGGTCATAATAGTTATATAATCTTTAATATAATTAAATCTCTTTTTAATCCAATCATTTTAAATTTATCATGGCTAAAAAAATATAATCCTCAAATAGATTAGATTTCTTGTAGACTTGACTTTTTTCAAAGCATTAATAAGAATAATAAAGTATAAGCCTAATATAATAAAATCTGTACTTATAGGTACAAAAGCTTTTATGAATGAAGCAAAAGAAAGATCATTTTTTGCTTTCTTTGCTACATCCATTTTTGATAATAGAAGGACTTCAAGTGGCATTCCAAGTCAATATTAAGATTATCAAGACATTTTTGAGAAGAAGAATACAAACATCCTTACGGAGCATTGTCAATATGATTGCTCAATTGATTTCAAAGAGAAAACTCAACTTCCATTTGGACCAATCTACAATCTATCCCAGAATGAATTGGCTGAATTTTAAAAAATACATTGATAAGAATTTGGCTAAGAATTTCATATGCCATTCAAAATCTCTAATAGGAGCTCGTATCTTATTTGTAAAGAAGAAAGATGAGTCACTACAAATGTGTGTAGATTATCAAGGATTAAATAAGATTACCATCAAAATTAGATATCCTTTGCTTCTCATATCTGGACTTTTTGATCAACTAAATCAAGTTAAGATCTATATAAAAATAGATCTAAGAGGAGCATACAACTTAGTATGCATCAAAGAAGGTAATCAATAGAAGATTACATTTTGAACAAAGTATGGATATTTTGAGTATAATATCATGCCTTTCGGATTTATAAATACACCAGTTGTTTTTCAACATCTTATAAATGACATATTTTGTGAGTTTCTTGATGATTTTTTTGTCTATTATTTAGACGACATTCTGATTTGCTTTAAGAACATAGAAGAATATGAACTTCATATTTATCGTATATTACAAAAATTTAGAGATGTAGGGTTATATGTCAAGATGGAAAAGTATGTATTTCATACTACTCAGGTTGAATTTTTAGAATATATCATTTCAAATATTGGTCTTAAAATAGATTCAAAGAAAATCTATACAATCATGGATTGGGAGATTCTAAAAAGAATATGAGATGTGCAATGCTTTTTGAGATTTGCAAATTACTATTGAATCTTTATCAAGAATTTTTTGCAAGTTGCAGCTCCACTTACATGCTTAACTTGTAAGGACAAATTCAAGTGGAGCAAAGAAGCAAAACCATCATTTTAGGCTTTGAAGTCAGCTTTTACTTCTGTACTAATCTTGTATCATCTCGATTTTTCTAAGGTATTTTTTATCAAAATAAATACATCAGACTTTGCTTTGGAGGCAATATTATCATAAATGGGAGCAAATGACAAATTCCATCTAGTAGCTTTTCATTCCAAAAAATTTTCAACAGCAAAAATCAACTATGAAATCTACAATAAAGAACTTCTTGCAATTGTGGATTCTTTTTAAGAATGGCGTCACTATCTAGAAGGCGCTTCTAGTCCAATTACCATATATACAAATTACAAGAACATCAAGTATATTATGTTGAATCATCGTTAGGCTCGTTGGAGCATGTCTTTGTCAAGATTCAAGTTTATTATCACCTATCGGCTAGAAAAACAACAAGATTTGTCTGATGCCTTTTCTAGACGTTTTTATCTTGTACCAAAAGAAGGACATTTGGCTTTTGATTAACAAAGAACGATCTTCTTGAAGTCAAAGCAATTTCATCTTTAAGCAATGAAATCAATATTGATTGTTGATTCAACTTTTGTCAAGCAAATCCAGTCAAGTATGTCTTTAGATCCTCTTATCCACGAGATTAAGAATAATTCATCTAAGTCTTATGGCACTTCGAAGTTTAAGTTTAAAAATGATCTACTCTGTTTCAAAAGCGGCCTATATATTTAAAAAGGCACAATACAACTACATGCTCTGGAAGCTCATCACAACCTTCCTACATCATGACATTTTGGATATAATAAGATTTTGGAGATAATATCAAGAGATTTTTGGTGGTCTTAGATGTGGAAGGTTGTTAAAGAGTTTGTATAGTTGTCTGACATTTATTCAAGATCAAAAACTCCTCGTCACCAATCTTATCGACTTCTCCAACCATTGCATATACCAAAACAACTTTGATCTTCTATTTCTATGGATTTTATCATCGATCTTTCAAAGTCAAGTTCATATGACTCTATATTCATGATTATAGATTATTTTATCAAAATAGAATATTTTATATTATATACAAAATCTATTACATGTAAAAAAATAGCTAAATTCTTCTTTGATAATATCTATCACTATCATGGATTATCAAGGGATATTATATCACATAGAAGAATACAATTTGTATCAAGATTTTGCAGGATCTTTTTCAAAATATTGAAGGTGGATATAAAACTATCTTCAGCTTTCCACCTTCAAATTGATGGATAAATAGAATGAATAAATCAAGTTTTGGAACAATTTTTGAGATGTACTATCAATTATCATTTAGATGACTAGACAATTCTTTTGCCATTGGTAGAGTTTGCTTATAATAATTTGATACATTTGTCTACTCAACAAACTCTATTCTTTATAAATTATGGCTGTTATCTATAACTTGATACTTTTGACTTTTTAAAAGTTGATAATCTTGCAACAAAAGATTTGACAAATCGGTTGTCAAAGCTATATGCAACAATAAAGGCATAATTAAAGAAAGCTCAAGAACGACAAAAAATCAATACAAATGTCTATTGCAAGGAACGACCTCAATTCCATGTAGGCGATAAGATATGGTTACTTTGTCGTAATATTAAGACTATTCATCCTTGCGATAAGCTAGATTATCGTTGGCTTCAACATTTTTTGATTTATAAACAAATCAATCTAGTTGCTTATCGATTATACCTACCAAAATCTATAAAAATCCATCATATATTCTATGTATCACTACTTGAGCTATATAAGATAATAGATATACAAGGAAAAAGACAAATGCCACGGCCTCCTATAGAAGTGGATAACAATGAAGAATTTGAGATAAAAGAGATTTTAGATTGAAGACAGCATCAAAATTGACTAAAATATCTTATACATTGGCAAGGATATGATATTAGTGAATGCACATAGAAGCCATCAAAGAATCTAATAAATGCATTAATAAAAATCAATGCTTTGACAGATCCGTCAAAATCAAGATAAAGAGTCAAGAAAATCTTTGTTATAAAGGAAAATAGGTTCTATAGAGGTTTCACTCTATCTTCTATCATTGTTTGCTATTTCTTTGAATTTGTTTGTACTAAAAAGATGGAGGATCAACAACCAATAAATTCAGCTCAAAAACCATCGTTTGTTGATTTATTGGTGTCGTATGTTATGAAGTCTTGCTTGAAAATGCTCCGGGCACCTGGCTGTAGAAGATAAAAAGGAAATACACAACAATAACTAGTCCTAACCTCTCTAATTAATAAATAAATAATTTTTAATCAAACCTTAATTAAACCTTAGTCAACCTTGGTCAAATTCAAATAAATCCTAAAACAAATTCTAATAACCCTAAAACAAATTGTAACTAAATCCTACTCAATCCTAGTCAAATTTTAATTAATCCTAAAAAAAATCCTAACTAAATCCTAGTCAACCTTGATCAAACCCTAACAACCCTAAAACAAATCCTAACTAAATCCTAATCAATCCTGGTCAAACCTTAACAAATCTTAAAATCCTAATCAATTCTAGTCAAATCTTAATAAATCCAAAAATAAATCCTAATTAAATCCTAGTCAATCTTAATTAAATCTTAAAATTCTAGTCAATCTTGGTTAAATCCTAATAGACTCTAAAACAAATCTTAATTAAATCCTAGTCAATCCTGATCAAATTCAAAAAATTCTAAAATAAATCCTAGTCAATCCTAATCAAATTCAAACAAATCCTAAAATAAATCCTAACTAAATCCTAATCAACCCTAGTCAAATCCTAACAATCCTTAAACAAATTTTAACTAAGTCCTAATCAATCCTAGTCAAATCCTAATAAATCTTAAAACAAATTCTAATTAAATCCTAATGAACCTTGGTCAAGCTTTAATAAATCCTAAACAAACACTAAATCCTAAATCCAATCCTAAACCCTAACCAAACTCTAACCAAGCCCTAAGTAATTCTTAATGTAGTTTTAGAACCTCAATAACTATTGACTAAACCGTTGATCTTCCTTAAAAATTTACACACTCCTTAAAAACTAAGTTAGCACCAAGCACATAAAATTTGAAGAGGATCAAACTTACCAGCAAGAAATTCAATCCAAAATTTTAATCAAGTGTCGGCTGGCCTCCTTCTCTTATCTTAATGCTAATTGTCTAGTGCCAATATCTCCTTTTTATATCATTCAATTGCTTCTAAATTTCACATACATGTAGGAAATTAAGTCTTCTACATATACATATAAATTTCACTCTAATCCAACTAATAGATTCCTAGAAATCTTAGGAAACCTAACTAACCCTCAATTTCCAATTTATGAGACCCCAACCCATATAAACTTCAATAATCTTTGATTGAACAATTAGATCAATTTCAAATTTATAACATTCTACAAGCACTATTGTATGCACCAATCCACAAAATATCACCAATAGATCTATAAGCAATCTCACAAAATGCTCAAAAACATAAATCCCAATATATTTTACAAAATCAAAGTCACCAAAATCAACCTTGACTTTACAAAGCCATTACAAAGTTATTACCAACTCAAATCACTCTTAATTAATGCTCAAGAAAAGATCGTCTAATTTGCTCTCTAATTCTACCTTTTAATCTCTAAAAGGCCTCTCGACCCACCATAGACATGCGGTTTTGTTCCTTGGGATCAAATTCCAACCCTAGCTCATAACTAGTCCTCTCCGGGTATCTATTTTGAGATTTTTGTGGTAATTTTTTCTAAAACATCTTCTTAACTCCCTCTTATATATGCCTATATCATTTTATTTTCCAATATACTTTGTTTTGCCTTACTTATGGCTCTACAAAGAAAATAGAAGCTCATTTGTAAAAAAGGCAGCATTAACATCCATTAGTTTTACTCTCTTTTTATTATTATCTATTTTTCTAAGATAATTTGCTACAATATTTTGAACTAAGATCTTCTATAATATACTATTTCCACACTCTTTCACTTAATAGTTGCGTTACATTACGACACCGGATGAGATATTATGACTATTACAACCTTCAAAATGACGGAATAGAAATGAAGACTCTCAAGAACAACATGTTCTTCCTTGGATTGATGGCAAAATATAACATATTTGATATTATGATCTTGGAAGAGACTCTTGATGTTTGGTGATATTTTTAGAGATAGGAACTATTCCTGATGGTGTTCCAAATGTTTTCTTTGAAGGAAGTTATGAAGGCGTCAATAATAATCAAATAATAAGGTGGTCCTCTCACCCTAGTATGAGACACTATCAATAGCTGAAAGGACCTATCAACTACCTTGAAAGGAAACAAGGATTAGTATATGTGGCAAGTATAATTTGACATATCCTAGATTTCTTCAACGTATAATCACCGCTCCTTATGGAACTTGTCCTTAGAAAGGGGGATAATGTCACGGACATGAGATTTATTCTAATAATTATCTAGTTAATATAGATTGATAAAAGTAAGTAAAATAAATTAATTTGATAATATTTAATAGAGAAGTTTCCTAGAAGCTTTATAAACATGGAATCACCTTTAAACATATTTACAGGTGATTGGTAGGTTAGAAATTTGGCCAACAAGCTAGCCACATGTTGTACATGTTGGTAGCTTGTGGAATAAGCTAGCCATGTGTTGCACATATTGGTAGCTTGTGGAACAAGTTAAGTACGTGGCACACATATAGAAAACTTGTCTTACAAGTTTGATATGTGTCTTGCAAATTAAACATGTGTTGGAGGTTCTATAGAACGCCGCCACGAAGTTCTTAGATAAATAATATATATAGAGACAAGAGTGAAGCCTTCTTCACTCTTGTCAACTCTTTTTTTGCTTTTAGTCTAGTTTAAGAGTCTCATGTATTTTCTAGTCTTTGGCAATAGCCATTCCAGTTTCTTCTTGAATATACATATTTCTTTATTTTTATCTCGTTATTTTCTTTTGACATAGTTTTTACTAATTTATACATTTGTTTTAGCTTGTACCCTTCACAGTTGACTAATTTGATAGAAGGGATATTTTTAAGTACTTGAGATATTATGTACAAGAAATAGAATTGAATTGTGTTTTTAAAAAGAAGATGATTCTATTATTTGAACTTGCCATGATGTCAGGGATAAGAAAATATGTGAGATCAATTATGGAACAATTTAGAAGTTCTTGGGAGACATTCTTCTATACATTAAGGGATGAGTATTTCTTGAAAGATTCTAATCATATTATTAAAAATTTATTTTTGAAATGGATTGAATATCCTAATAAGAAATTATAAGCTACAAAGTTGTTAAGATAGTTTTAAAGGCAGTATTCTTAATTATCAAAAGTAGAGAAGATAATATTATGACCAAATAAGGTTGAATTATTTCTTCAAGCAACTGATAGAAAATTATAAGAGAAATTAGAAATTCTTTTTAAGGATAAAGAAGAGGATGAAAGGTTGACAATAAAATGAAAAGAAGTTCAAGATGCAATAGAATTGCTTACAAAAAGAGAAAGGAAAAAGGATAAGGTTGATATTCAAAGAATTATATAAGTACCTAATATTCAAGTGCCTATTTCACAATCAATAGTACCTATTGTCTAACCTTCAATAACTACACTAAAAAAAAAAAAAATGTAAGAATTGAAAAAATTATATGCGGAATACTAGATCTTCAAATTAAACTTGCAAGACTTAAATAGAAGACTTCTACAACAAATTCAAAGACTACTTCTAAATAAGGATAGATACAAAGATATATTTGATATAATAATGATTCTAATTTTTGAAAAGATTGTAATAAATTCATTGAAATGGTACAATAAAATATTATTTTTTGAAAAAATAAAAAAGTGGTATTAAAGGATATTGGTAATTTTTTCCAAACCAACTTTGATAAGAAATGAAATTATTGATTAAAGATTATTTGGTAGCAAATAAGATTATAATAATAGAAGTTACAAGTTATGGTATTAGGATGGATGATGATGGCAAACAAGATTTTTTTTGAAAATATTGAACCAAGTGGATTTTGGTCTTTTATCATTTCTATAATGTATAAAAAAAAGATGCCACAGGAAGCTTTATTGAAGATTGCTACAATAATTCATAAAACTATAGGCTGAAATGATCTTATCAAAGCTTTATCAATGCATGCCTATATTACTAAGAACCAACATAAAGCTTTGATAGAAAAAAAAAGAAAAGACAAGATTCTGATGATACAAAAGAAGAAAATTCTTCTAAAAGGCAAACTTGAAGAGACAAGGCTTGTGAGATGGCTTCTTAAGAGTTATCAATAGAAGATGCTTCAATAGCATTAAAAAAAATCAAAAGATATAAGAGAGAAAAATAAGTCAATAACTCAGAAATTATTCTTTGGTATTGAAGAAAAAACAAATTTAAAAGTGGTGCTTGAAGAGTATATATTCAATGGCAAAATTGAGTTTACATTGAAAGAAATTTTGGAAATTACAAAGAAAGAATTTCATAATGTCATTATTAACACTATTAAGTAGAAGAGGCAATTAATGGATGAAGCTAGATTAAATCATATTATTGATGTACATATATATGAGAATGAAGAAGATGAATTTGATAATTATTACAAATAATCAAGAAGTGAGAGAAGGAATCATAATCAAAGAGTACATTTTGATAATCAAAATAATAAAAAAAAAGAGATTTCAAGTCATTATACTCAAAAGCATTGAGTTAGGGCAACTAGAAAGGAATTAGTGAAAATTAGAGATATAGATGAATTGATTGTTGTTTTGATTGACCATGGTTTGGAAATAAATCTTATGTCCAAAGATCTTTATATGAAGTAAAGATAGCCAATTGATATAGAGCATAGATGGATAATATAGGTAGCTAATAATAAATGAAGTGAATTATATGGTACTTATTTAGATGTAAAAATTTGGATTGGTAACGTTGCAATGGAGTAAAATTTCTTTGTTTAAGATATAACATCTTTTTTTTTTATTTTGGCACAACCATATATTTATGCAATTTGAATGGAAATAAAGATGCTTGATGATGGTTTAGCTTATACACAAATATATAGTGAGGATAGGAGAAGAACTATATAATTATTGATTGTACCTCCAAATCATGAGCGGAATTGAAACAAATTGAGAGAGAATCCATTGCCAAGGATTGTTGAAGAATTTAAGGATTTTTTAGAAATACCATTATAAAGTAATATTATAGAAGTATAGAAGAGGAGGTACTCTTACAAGATATAGGTGCCTTTGATGCACGATTTATTGGTATTTTTGAAAATAAAAGTATTATATATAAGAAGATTAAGGATTTAAAAAGAAAAGAGAAAAAAAGATTATATGCTATTAAAAAAGAATTGTGTAGATTAAAAATATTAGAAGATAATGAAAAGATTATTGGTATTTATAAAAAAAAAAAAAAAATAGATTGAAAAATCCTTTAGAATTGATTGCATCTATTGGATTAAGTGAAAATGATAAAATTATACAAATTCATTTAAAAGAAATTATGATATGATTGAATCTTTTCAAGCACTAGAGATTATGGTTGAAACAAAATATAAGAGAATAGATAAGAAAGTGAAACCTATTATTGGATCTTTATGAGAAAATTTTAAAAAATAGGTAGAAGAAGTGTTTAAAAAAAAGAGTTTAAGGAATTTAAAAAACATTAGATACAAGTTCACTAAAGAAAATTTTGAAGAATTGAAGATTGATTGTGATGGTTCTTTGTTGCCAAATAAAAATGTGTATTTCAAAGAAATGCTAACAAAAGAAGATAAATCATTTATCTTTGAATCTCATAAAATTAGATATGTGGATCCAAATGTTGTAATTTCAATGATTATTTTTACTATATCACATGTACTTTAGAATTTGAGGCCAATTTCAATATCAAGGACACATTTGCCAAGTTTGGTGGAATTATTGAAAGAGAAGATGAAGATGAAGATGAAGATTTTAGAACCCTCTTTTACACCATATTCTAGTAGATGATTTATGGTGCCTAAGAAAAATGAATCATTATAATTTATTCAAGATATATAGCTAGGTAATGCAATAATATCAAGAATATAAGAATTAGACCAATAATAGATGAATTTGCTAAAGCATTTATAGAAAGGGCAATTTATTCAATAGATGATTTGTATTCAAGCTATGACCAATTTCAACTTACAAAAGAAAGTAGAGACATGACAACGATGAGAACACCACTTGGCTTGGTTAAAATGTATATTCTTCCTCAAGGTGCTACTAACTTAGTTGTACATATGATGAATAGGATAAACAAGGTGTTGAAGGATTTTATTCTTGGAAAGACTATGCCCTTTTTAAATGATGTTCTAATTAAAAGGTGCAAAGAAGAAGACAAGGATGAAACTTTAAATAAGAGGGGATGTTACAAGTATATTATTGATTATATACAAGATTGTAAAAAGATATTAACTTGACTTGAAGAAGTTCATCTTATATTATTGGATACAAAATCTACATTTGAAATATAAGAAGTTATAATTGTTGGATAATTATGTGGATTTTATAGAAGAAAATTGGATCCAACTAAGGTTGATGCAATTGGGAGAATAAAAAAAATTGCAATTTTTTAACAGAGGTGCATAGATTTTTAAGTATATGTATATTCTATTATATTTTGATTCCTCACTATGCTCACATAGTAGATCCATTGTATGAATTATTACATAAAGATTATTGGTTTAAATCAATAAGTGCAATAGACCAATGATTCTTACAATGGATATTAGTCCAATTACCATTGGATGGATTGTAGGTTAAAATGATTCAAATGGATATAGATTTATAATTCAATTTAGAACTAAGATTTTAAATACTTGCTAATGTGCATATTCACAAGTGAAAAAAGAATTATGGGGAGTTGTTTCAGGTCTAAAAGCTAAAAAATATTATTTAATTGAAATAACAATGGTAATTGAAATAGATTGTTTGATTTTATTTGGAATGATTATTAATTATAAAATACCGGATATTGCAATGCACATAAAGCTGGTGAATTCTTTAAGAGATGCAGAATTAAATTATCATTGACTACTGCTTATAATCTAGAGGGGAATATAAAGAATGAATGTAGACATCTATCAATTGTAAAAGCCTTGATTAAAGCTTATAATGGAAGAATGAAGAAATGGCCTTGACTTCTATCTTATATATTATGGATTGATTGAATAACATATAGTTTAGTGACAAAATATATACTAGTAGAACTCATGACAAGTTAAAAACCTATTATGCTAATTAAAGAACATATATCAACTTGGAATATGCTACTTTAGAAAGATAGGTTAATAAGAGAAGAGTTGTTGGCTATTAGAATTCAACAATTTGAACAAAGATCAAAAGATGTGGAACTAATATTAAAAAATTTCAAAAAGAAAGGCTAAGAAATAAGACTCGATTAAATAAAAAAAAAAATATTGATTGAAGCCTACAAGAATTGAAGAAGGTGATTGGAGACTTATTTATGATAGTAATTTAGATAACTAATATAATATTTTACAAAAGTTTTTAAAATGTTGGATTTGACTGTATATAGAGGTAACAATCTATAACAATGCCACATATTTATTGAAGGAGTTGAATGGTACAAGATTGAAAATACTTATTATTGAGAAGTGAGTGAAGAATTTCAAAAGATGAGATGGAGAAATCAATGTGGAGGGTCATGCTAAAAATATTAATAATTTTGAAGAAGATGAATATATTAAAATGGATAGTAAAATTGATGATGAAAAACTTAATACAAAATATAAAAAGATGGTTTGATGCCAACTATGATACATGGTTCATTTGGCACATACAAGAAAATAAGTAGGTTCAAAAGAGATAGATGTCATGTTGTAACATGTTTATGTAATAAATATAAATAAGAATGATTTTTTAATTAATATTCAATCATCTTGGTTCAATAGGAACTTAAGATAATTTAAAAAAAAATTATAAAAGCCTCTTGGATTATTTTCTTATCTTAATGCTAGTAGATAAGAATTAGTTATTAATTTTTCCTTCTAGGTTGTAGAAATTCTTTTATTACCTTAAAAAGACCATAAATTAGTAAAAATAAAAAATAAAAAATAGAAGAGATAAATAATTGATATGATTGATACTAGGATTAAATTAAGGATAGGATTAGACTTAAAAATCCCTAGGATAGATTGGATTCATATCCAAGGATAGACCATTTGTAAAATATGGTCAAAATCAAACCTCTAGCTACTAAAACAACCACCAAGTATAAAATATGAGATCATATAGGAATTGGAAATTAGAATTTGAAAGCTAGTTTTAAGCTTCTTTCAAAAGCATAAGATTCATTTTCATAGATTTTAGGATAACTTTGTAATTGTTATTCAAAGTCAGGGTTTATATTGGTGATTTGTGTTTTATATAATAAAATTAAGGCTAGGATTCTTGACTAGTTTGTGCAATTGGTATAACATCTATAATTAAAAAATTAAAAATATATATTTTATTAAGTTTGCTATAATTTTATGAAATTTTATTATAATCTTACAATGAAATTGGGAGATATTTGATCATTAGTGCAAGGAGGTACTAGAAGTTGGTAGTTTGGGATTGTTTAGAGTTTTTGCAATATCTAGAGATCTATTAGTCAAAACAAGGTGAAATTTAGCATGGTATTAGAAAACTTAGAGATCAAGCTATGTACCAATTTTGAACTAAAGTAAATAATTAGAAAAGAATAAATTACTAATGGAACATCTACATCAACTTCAAGTTGGTGATTCAATGACATCAATGTTGTTTATGGATGTTTTTTTCATAATTTGTTAATTAGATTGGGCTGAAATTTTCTGAACATATAAAAGACTTATAGTGGAATTTATGTGCAAAATTTTGCATCAAGTAGACAATCATATTAAAAGTTATAGCTTATTAAAGCTCATTAATTAGAATTAGGGCTTGCAAAGAAAAATCAAAGTTGCTTAATTGTAAAAGTAACAAGGCAATTAGAGTTTGTGTGTGGTTGAGGTTATTAAAAAGAGTATTTTTAAGCCCTTTGTATTGGCTTTAAACACTTTTGAATTGAGATTCAAATTGCATTCTTCTTGTATAGATAAAATCTATTAGAATTTCTTATATATTTGTAAAACACAACTTCACCCTCCACAGCTAGGTGCCCCATGCATTCCCAAATAAGACAACACGTAATATAACAATTTCAATAGAAAAAACTTGGAAAGTAAAATTTTAAACTTCTAAAAACGTAAAAAAAATTATATATCTTTTTTATTCATTTTATAGATTATATTTGTTTTTGTAAATATACCATATAAGACCATGTATATAAATATCTAATTGCCATTCAGAAAAAATTCTACCTAATTGTTATAAAAGTACTAAAATTGAGTAGTATAGAACATACTATTATATTAAATATAAAAATAGGAAGTTGTGACAATATAATCTATTCCAAGAAGAAAAGCATTTGGTTAAGAAAGTACTATAAGTATCTATGATAAAGTTTAATAAGAAATCTTAGTTAGAAAAATAATAAAATTTACAAATCCAATTGTCTAAATTGTTAAAACTGAACTCTAATTGCAGAGCTTAAGCAAGCAAGAAGGGCAGCCCATAACCACCCGACCTAAGATCGAGGTTCTCCTGTCGGATGCTGTTGTTTCCACGGAGGTAGGTGGATACTCACACAATACTCCGACAATACTCACTCGGAAAAAGTAAAAGTAAAACTAAAGGTGACAGCATCGACACATGAGCTCCGTAAAGTTACCACCCACAAGCGCCGCGAAGCATCGTCACGGCGTTGTTGCACCACGCCCTGCATTGCATGGACTGTAGCACCGCACCACGCAGCGTACTTCACACCATGCGCCGTGACCGATGCTCGCACCCCCACCAA
The DNA here is from genome assembly GCA_036785485.1 of Physcomitrellopsis africana. Classification (NCBI taxonomy): domain Eukaryota; kingdom Viridiplantae; phylum Streptophyta; class Bryopsida; order Funariales; family Funariaceae; genus Physcomitrellopsis; species Physcomitrellopsis africana. The sequence goes on along the minus strand of JAWRVF010000503.1, from coordinate 125,302 downwards.
GTCAAAGCATCGCCTGTCGGCCCATTTATTACGTGATGAATGATGGAGACTGCACACTGCAAGCGGCGCAGACCACTGCAAGCAGCGACTATCTACCACATCGATTCAGTGCTCTTGCCACTCCACCAGTCGCAATGCCCTCTGTTCATTGGCGAAGTGCAGGAGTTTTTCGAGCCAGTGGCACCGGGAATGTAAATGCTGTGGTGCGGGCCTGCGAAGCTCCAAAAATGTGTGTAAGGTGAGATTGTCAGAGGGGAGGGGTCGGTGCAGTTTCGAGTAATTGCTTGAAAGGTGTCGATTCAGGGCTTCGATTTGTCGGGATAGGATTTCGCCGGGCTGTAGAGGATTGTCTGTACCAGTTTCAATCTTCAGCTACGGATTATGATTGCCACAGATGTTGCTGTGTACCAAATACTTCAGAAGTTTCGCAAAATGAACCATTTAGTAAGCGTGCTTCAACCTTTCTCTATGGTTACATACATAGTAAGTCACTACCTGCACTAACTCATCTATTCACGACTTAAATTCCCAAGGAAATTGTGAAAGGTAGCCGAATTTTCTAGCAGAGAGAGCATAGACGGGCATAGAGATACGAAAACTCTAATGTAGCTGAAATCAGAAAGGACACGGTACGATTGTTCAACTAATGCATGCCCCTGGACCAGAAACTGTACATGGTGCAAAAGGAGTAGAAACCTTTTATTGTTTTGAGTGTTAAGGGTCACGATGAGGATTGGGAGCGAGACACATATTATTTGGACTTAAGACATTTGAAAAAAGGCGAGTGCCACCAGTAACAGAGACAAAGAAGTACAATAAACCATATGTTGCAGCTTCATTATAATTTGCGAAATTTAATGAGGTTACACGCCTCCGTAATTGGAAAGCAGGCAGGAGTAAACTAACGCTGCACTACACTGCAGTCTCTAAACCCGGGCACCACACGAACTGTGAGAAAATTACGGGATTAACTAGTCTATCCACTTCCTTCAAGACGTCCTCCTTATTCCTCACCACCTGGGTCAAAACCCTTCCATACACTGCCACTGCATGAAAAACCCTGGCAAGAACAAACAAATCCGGAATGATTTATCTCTAAGCTCGCAGCACCTTCAAGGCAAATGCCGCCAGCTCCCCGTGGTATATCATATAAAAAATTCTCCAAGAGAAGACTGCCAGTGCCACATACCAACTCAGCTCATATGAATCCTCTTGAAAAAGGCGAACAGTTGATAACCTGTTGGTACAGACAAGAAGACCATCAGAATGGCTTGAGTGCGTAGAAACAAAAACGTGCAATTACTTGCTGCAATCAATCGGATCTCGTTTCAATAAATTCGACATATGCGCCAAATCATATTGCGAAATTAGCTCATACCTCTTACGACATTGACATCTACTCACAACCACGGACCTCAGTAGCCGCCTGCAGGTGGGCTTCCAGAAGGAGAACCTCCAGAGGGAGAGCCCCCAGAGGGAGTTGGGCTATATGGAGGGCTGGAATATGTAGGAGAGGAAGGAGTCGAAGGAGATGAACCGGAGGGGGTTGGGCTGTACGGTGGGCTAGAGTAAGAAGGAGACGATGGAGTAGAAGGAGATGAGCCAGAGGGAGTAGGGCTGTATGGGGGACTGGAGTACGAAGGAGACGACGGGGTAGAAGGAGATGAGCCGGAAGGAGTTGGGCTGTATGGGGGACTGGAGTACGAAGGAGACGACGGGGTAGAAGGAGATGAGCCGGAAGGAGTTGGGCTGTATGGGGGACTGGAGTACGAAGGAGACGACGGGGTAGAAGGAGATGAGCCGGAAGGAGTTGGACTGTATGGGGGACTTGAGTAGGAAGGAGATGAAGGAGTCGAAGGAGATGAACCGGAGGGAGTTGGGCTGTATGGAGGGCTAGAATAGGAAGGAGACGAAGGAGATGGACCGGAAGGAGTAGAAGGAGAAGGACCTGAAGGAGTAGAAGGAGAAGGACCTGAAGGAGTAGAAGGAGAAGGACCTGAAGGAGTAGAAGGAGAAGGACCTGAAGGAGTTGGGCTGTATGGAGGACTAGAGTAGGAAGGAGAGGAAGGAGTCGAAGGAGTCGAAGGAGATGAACCAGAGGGAGTCGGGCTGTATGGGGGACTAGAGTAGGATGGAGATGGGGTAACAGGAGAGTCACCGGAGGGAGTACCGGGAGAAGTGTAAGGAGGAGTGCTGTAGACTGGAGTGGGAGTCACAGGGGAAGGATCAGAAGCGACTGGGGGAGAATACGATGGAGTGTAAGGAGTGGCCGGAGGGTCAGTGGAGGGAGGAGGAGGGCAGAGACTCAAACTCGGGATCAAGCTTCCCAGGCCTGGCGTCGCGAGCAGTGCCCTAGCCTCAGTGTTGACGATACATGCGCAGCTCAGAAGAGCTGCGACGAGAATCAGCTGCGTCGACATAGCTTGAGACCTGCTCGACTTCGCCATGACGTGATGAGGAGATGACGGAAGGCAAACACAATTCGGTGAAGCTGGACACTTGCACTGATCGAAGAATTGAGTGCTTGGGAGGTGGTACATATAGTTGGGAGCGCGGGAGGAGAGGGCCGCGGCGATGGGCCACGGGGCTGAGGGTCCAGGTGTGGGGAAGCGTAGCAGTTAATGAGGTCATGATGAGGAGCCGCAGAGCGAAACCAGAACAGTCAATGGGCTTGATCACAGTCCTGCACTTCAGTCCCCCCACACACACACCCCGCCCCCCACTGATCCACAACTTGATTCCATCAAGTCCCAAGTTTTCAATTACGCTGGTGCGGCCATTTTTTGAAAATTCACTCACGTTAAAGTGGTGTCAAGTGAATTTCCGTAGGAATGTGGACATTTCTGAGGTGGCCTTTTACAAAGGAACTAGAGGAAATTGTTTATGGTTGTTAGTTGCCGATGTAACAGTTGAAGAGATTGTCCGACTCCGGATAGCAATTCCCCAAATCCGACTTGGCACACAATAAAATCGCGCACGGAAATTGCTGACTCGGCACGGCTCATAACAATTTAAGCTCAATTTAGTGATGTAAAAAATGCCTTGTTGGGAAATCTAAGTCATGAATCTAGTAGTTTTTGGACGTTGACATGCAACGCCTTCCTTGCGCTACGAGTTACCACAGCAGCCATTTCCAAAAAACAAAAACAAAAAATCAAATCTACGAGGATCAGTAAGTGAACTTCTAGTGTGCCAGTTGGCGTTTGCCATTTTATATCATTCATTTTCCATACTATACGAAGTTAATTTTCTTTACTTTTCTTTCTTCCTTTCAGTTTCCTTTTTCTTAACTTGGTGTGTGATGTTATACTACACGAAGATACCTACAGAATGTCTGCAGACGTTTACAGCGATGAGTTCCGGTCCTCTGTGGACACATTTTTCATCTGTATCAATATATATCCCGGCAGAAATTGAACGATCTCCTGATAAAGTACCTGTCAGGACGCTACAAATTGGGGTTGAGAAGACTCGCTCAATAGCGTCACTGAGGTTTTTAAAGCTTTTAAACCTTCTTTTGTGGACTATGTTAGGTCTATTGCATAAGTTCGGCCCATACGGTAGTCTGGCAGGCAAACACAGGTTATTAAGTGATCAGCTCACATGAGCCTGCAGTGATGACGTGTGTCTTGAACTGACAATCTGATGTACAGAGAACTAATTAATCCACCTGCTGCAACCACCTTCTTGTTCTTAATGAACGCACTACATACTGCAGCACCGCAAGTTAGCAGCTGTATTGCCGCGCGTTGGATTTCCGTGTGCTCAGATATGGTTTTCATCACCATGGATTTTCACCTTCACTACATTAAGCTAATGTAAGTTGAGATAGGTTTCATAACTCAGGACTTGATAACTAAGATGTTAACTAATGCACTCAGATGTGCAGATGTTGAAACATGTGCCAAAACTCCTAATCCTACACTAATTAAAGATCAGGTAAAATCTATATGATTAATATTGTATATGTGATTAGGGTCTGGAGAAACTTGGGTTCCTTCCTGCCAGCTTCAACTTTCAATAACACAAAATTCAAATGCTTGAAGGTACTGCAACTTCAAAATCTGCAGTGATGAATCTTTCTACCAGAGTGGATCTTGAAAAGCCATTATTGGATTTACTTCTGATACTAACTAGATGTAAGAAGCTCTTTAATTACCCTTTGTCTCCCCATGTAATGTGAGAGATCCAAAACATCATATGCTAGTGACACATCTGCAATGGAATGAATACAATGGAATTACATCTTGACTGTTCAAGGAAACTACAACCAAGATGTTTTTGGTTCTTTATCTCATGGCTACAAACACTTCATCAGCCTGTCAAACAGGTCTTCCATCATACCATCAGACATGCACATCAAACAACTTTTAGAAATATTAGGGGTATGTGATGAGCATCCTTGAGTTGAAAACTTTTGATTATAACTTAATGATAAATCTGGCAGAGTAAAAATGAGATAACTACATTCTGTAGAAATTGATTTGAGTAATTGTTTGCTGCAATACCGCCTGTACATCACTTTTGAATAGCATGTTTCAGCTTACTAATGAATGAGGTGTATGCCTCATGTAAACTTCATGAGTAATTGAGAAAACCTACCCACAAGAAAAACTTTGAATTAAGATCATCACTCTTATTCCTGCGACCAACCTTCTAAACTGATCTACAATGCATTGCAGCAGCTCATCACAATACTGCCCAGCATTTCAATATTACGAATAGATTTTCTTGCATTCGACCTCCCCTGTCAAGCTACGACAGAATGGACAATTTAATGTAGACAGTGTGATTCGGACGTTAACTCCTAATTCGATATTTACTCTTGGAACATTAAGCGTAATCCTCGACACCCTTTGAAAACAATCGAGGCACATAGTATGGCCGCATGATTGCTGCAGCACTGGAGGACTAACTTATTTTGCTCTAAATGCACACCGCAGACATATATGGAGTGAAAGTTGTATGCACCATCTAGCTCCCACTCCTGAACCAGATCAGAAAATTGAAGCATCAGTTCCCACACAGGCAACCAATGTTACTCAAGATCACATCAAGACTTGGACAATGCAAAACAAAACGAGCAAGATTGAGGTTACATGTAGTATATATAGTACTACCTCTGCATCCAAGGAGAAGATAAAAATCTGAAAAAAGACATGACGACAGAAACACAGCAATCTCCTAACCTGTACCTTGGAGGATATGCCCAGCAAAGAGAGTAGTGCCATGGAACCAGCGGAAACAACGGCGTGTAAAGCACTTTGAAATCGATGATTCAAAAGGTACTCCCTCTTGAATTTTTCGCAGGTAGATTTTAGCAGCTGGGGCATTTCGAAGTAGGTTTTGTAAGGAGAATTTCCCCCTCGTTTATTCCAGAGGATACTAGCCATCATTCCATTTACGTCAGTCCTTTGTATGTGCTGCTTGCTATAATTAGGAAATTTGGATTTCACATACTCGTGCTCGGCAATATTAGAAGAAACGAAGGATTTCCCATATTCAACAGCCACGTTATGCCCTTTGGTCTTCAGAAGATGATGATACTTTAGTTCACACAATTCAAAATCCAACGTAGATGGCTGAAAAATCCAGCATAAAAGTTAACCCACCATTGAGCTAGTCCTATCCGAATATAACATAGCTGTGGGAGCACAAGAAAGGATATCCTTGCAGCGTACCCTGGCATTCTAGGTGAGTCGATTCGCATCACACCAATCCAATGCAGGGTCTATATTCATCTCACGAAGTAGCGTCAAATACTGCCACATGTCGGACACGGGAGCGTGCAACGCTGCAGCAACACCCAGTTCTATTTGTGCCTCCATCATGAAGACATCGCCAAAACCGAGATCCTCCGCTCGATAGAAATGATCGCATATGAGCTGATTGATCAAGTTGCTATCAAATTCATCTACGTGCGCCTTCCTAAGGTCCCGTGCGAAAACATTGTTCGGTAATTCGTTCCATCGCTTCAGGGGTATGTGGGTAAGTCTTCGATTTGCCTTCAGGGGTATGTCGGTAAGTCTTCGATTCGCCATTGCTTCGACATACTGTGAATTATAAGTCGTCAGGTATCTTTACATTCAAATGTGAATGCAGAGAGAGGAGAGACAAGTTGCTATCCATTCCCAAAAATACAGAGAGAACGATTACCTCGCCTGTTAGACCAACTTCAGTCAATCTTTGTCCAAGGTTTTGGAATAATTCGTTTCCAACTTCAGAGAAGTCATCCTCATTCAACATTGCAAGCCATCCTGCAGCTGCATTCGCCTCCTCCAGTGCTCTTTCGATCACACCTTGTCTCAGTTTCAGGAAATAGAAATTGCGCTGAAAAACTACTTGATCAATTGCGTTTCGAATGGGGGTCAAATCCATCCTGTCAACTTGGACTAGAAAGCATTAATTATGTCAAGGATCTCGGGTCACCTCAAGAACTCCCTGATGCTTTTGCAATCCACAAAGCAACAAAGCTACACTTGAGCACCTTCCAAATCCTGCCAAATGGAAGAATTCTTCGGGTACACACCCGCGCGCCCAACTGAACTTCGACAGAAGCAGAAATTAACATTTAAAATGACACGCCCTTCAATCGAAAGGTCCAACGCTAAACAAAGAAAATCAATATATGAAGAAAGCTACCTTACAACCCACCGCGGAACTAGGACATCGCAGTGGCGCCTCACATTTGAAACTCCTCAGGCTCACTGGAGATTCTCAGGTGCATCGAAAGTCATGGATCCAGTATTCTCCATTGCTTCCTGGGATTCCTACACGGCACCGGTCACCAACCTCCAAGCACGAACTCTGCCTCTACAAATTTAACATCGACAGCGGCGACGCTTTTCGCACACAAACCTCCACCACGACACAAAAAGGAGGCCTAGAACTGAAATCCACCACCCCCAAAATGATGCATCGGCAGAAACAATCGTCTCCGGTGCTGCGCAGGAGAGAGTATGCATCCCCAAAGCATGCTCGTCAGATTCTCCTCGTAGACATCTTCTTCAGCGCCGCCGCGGCTATTACTTCGCTGCCGAGAATCGAATTCGTAACCGATTCTACTGTAAGCGTCGGACTGTACCTCACCATCAGATGGGCTATTGGTTTTAAGGCGTTGAAGTTAGATTATCACAAGAATGTGCGCTGCGTAATCGTTGTTGTTAATTAATGTTGTTGATTTTGGACATTGTTATTGTTTTTTGAACAATGCTGTTGATTGATGTATTTTTTCGTTTTCTTTTTCTTTCTTTCTTTTTTTTTTTTGACACAAAAACAGGGCATGTCCGGTGCATTGATTGAATGGAAGTTATAGAAGACACTTGATACCCAGGTAAGGGTACTACATGAAGTAATTGTTATTACTTTTCAATTTGATTGTCTAGCATGTATTGTCAACCCATATTGTGGTATTCTAAAGTTTTACTTAATTACCATCTGCTTTGTGGCACCTAACATCTTTTTTGTCATCTAGAATTTGTCCCATTTTTTGAGAAGGGGAGTCTTTTGTTCCTGATGTTTATCTATTTCCTTCTTTAAGAATTCTTGACTGAGTTTTTCATACTCTATAAGACCTTGCCAGTAGAGTTCTAGTATGAAGGTCACTCCATACTTCATTTTCAAGAACTAGTTTATTTCTTTGAATCCAAATGGTCGATAAGCACATGTTGATGGATGTATTCAAAATCATGTTATGTATTCAAAACCATGTGGTATTTATACTTTTAGGGATAAACTCAAAAGCTGGAACTTTTCATTCCTTTAATTGATTGAAATTGAAAAGTCTATATATTTAACTAATTAAAAGATTTAAAAGTTGTGGTCTCTCACTTGTCACTCCATCAAAATTTATTGTTGCAGAGTTTATAACAAGATAATTCAAAATTTTAAAATCTTCCAACTTGGGTGAATTAGTTTTGATAATATGTGTGGAAATGAATTAACTAGAGAATGTAAAATGTGTTTTTAATTTTTTACACATTTTTCTGTTATCACCATTTAAGTGTTAAAGATTTTCTTTTTTAGTATATTGATGGTATGTGTTTATTTGATAAAGCGGATTTTTAGAAATACAATTAATTAAAATAATTTTGAGATTGTTCAGCATCTTACTTATAGTCTTAAAATTAATTAAGTAATTTTGATGAGATTTATATTTGATTTCTTGTTAGACTAGTGAATATAACTAGAAAAATAAACTTAGTGTTTTTATACAAAATAATTTGCTTATACATCTGTAAGGACATATAGTCAAATTACACATTTTTGAAATTACACATTTTTGAAATTACACATTTAGTCGACGAATTCTAGTCGACGAATCTGGAATGCATTTTTAGGGTTTAGTAGGTGATTCTGAACGATGCCTTCACTTCGCAGCTTTGATCACCACACAGTCCCTAGCTGTGTAGATCTCGTCTTGGGTTTGTCAAGGCTCGAGATCTGTTGTTCATGCTGCAACCCAAAGATTGGAGTCGTTGTTCGAGTCTCGAACTGTAGCGATACTTGTTTGGGGTGAAGATTTTGCTTCCCTGGACGGAGATGAGCGATTCAACCACGGGCAGCAACGAGGTGGAGGATGAGTGGACAGTCGTTCGAGGTCGCAAGAAGCGGCAGCATTCGAAACGATCCTTGAGCAGAAACGCAGACGATGGGCACCTGTCTTGTTGCCCCGGACACGGGCCGGACTTAGACCTAAGCTCGGGGAACGCTGTTGAAGAACAGAAACTGCGGGAGAAGTTGGCGAGTTCCAGGGAACGAGTGCAGAGTTCTGCCTTTTTCAAAAACTTGGTGGAGCAGATGGAACGGTTGCAAATTCTGGAAACGTTGCTGGCGAATGGGAGAAGGGCTGACCACGAAGCGTGTGAATCCCACCTCTCAGACGGTACTTGTACTTAATTAACCTCCATTCCTTCTTGTTGCGCACTACAGGGTCTGTGTTGTATTGCACACCCGGGAATTGAAATTTGGGGTTTTTGTGGACACCTCATAGATTTTTGAATTGGGTTTGTAGCGAGGTCGACAACGGAAAGCTTAAAGCAGGAGGAAATTGAAATCCATACTTTGGAGGTAACGGCTGCAACAAAATCACCATCTGTTGTTGAGGTGGTTGTTCTCGGCGTGGGGAGCTTGCTTGATAGTGAGGTGTCACGGTGTCAAATGTCCCTCGCGCTTCTCTTGAAGGACCGTTTCTCTTGCATTGGCAATATACTTGTCTATGACCCGGTGCTGTCGGCTATGGAGTGCGCGTTTTTGACAAACCTAGGGTGCATCCCGATTGTGCAAGACGACAAGGGCAGAAGGCGAGCAGACTCTCCCACACTGTTTTACATGCCGCATTGCGGTGCTTCCCTCTATAACAATGTCTTGGAGGCGAATGTGGAGCCATGGTGCGTCGGGTGGATCTCCATCCTTGGCAACAGCTTCCAGAAGTACCAGGATAGTTGGTCAGTGTTTCCGAAACCCAAGCACGCTAGGCCTGATTGTTTGCTTAGGCTGCAAGAGCATGTAACCGAGCATTCTGTGAACGCTGCGTCGTTTCCCTGCGTATCAGCTTTCAATGACATGAGTTGGCATCTGTTTCCAGTCGACAAAATTTTGTGAGGCCAATACTTTGCGTATGATTTTGACTCAGATCACTAATTCCTGCTAATTTTCGTTGATCCGCTGTTATTTTGTCATTGTTGATGCCTGCCCAATTGTTACATCTTACAATGTGTTTTGCGATAGTGGATAGTAAAATTTTCACCCATCAAACTGGTACTAGAATTTACCTTCGATTTTAGACATGTTGCCTGCTATATATCGACTTCAAGCTATGAGATCAATTTCAGTGTCCAACTGAGTTTATTCCAGACGTCGGCATGCAACAGTGACTAGTGCTCATTGTACTAATCGCACATCAGACATCAGGCTTCCAGGTTTAGGGTTTGATATAGAGTGGAATATCTCAAAATCATCCAGATGACCGTCAACGCATGGATAATTCTTGTAACAGAAGCTGGATTGTTCATCAATCATTGTTTTAAATAGTATTACAGCTGCATTGGGATTGAAGGAACTGTGATTCAGTAGTACTTACTTAATGAGTTAGCGAAGCAGATGAGCAAGCTTCCGGGCACTCGTTAATAAAATACCGCAAAATCAACCTCGGCATGCAGCAATTTTCTACACCCATATCTTGCGTTCAATTTTGACGTCGGGCCAATTAGGTGGCATGTATGTCTGGAACCACGTCACTTCATCTTCGGTCCCGGCAGCCTAACCATCCAACGCCATTGAAGGTCAACACTCAGCGTTTGGAGAATCGATCGCAAGATGAATATTACACTATGAGCGACATCCATGGCCGTGCTCATGGTGACAGCGGTGCTGTGCAGTGGCATGGTGGCGCCGGCTAGGGGAAAGCCGTACCCAGTATCAAGAAGCTCATCGATCACCTTAAAGCTCATCGATCATCTTAATCGCATCCACCATGGCCACATCAAGATCCTGTTGCTGCACCTCATGAATCGTTTGAATTCATTCAGCGAAGAGGAATACAAAAGGGTTGCTTCCATTCTTGACTGGACTACCTGTACTCAGAATCGTTTTGGCTGTAGTTGAATACTCCTGATTGGCAATAAGCAGACTGCATTGCAGAATATGACTCGATCGTAACCTTCAAGTCACCCTGCTTGAATATCACACTCCCGATTATACTAATCTATGTACGTATTGTTGCCAAGAATCGAAAGACTTCTGCCGTAGCGATCACCTCCGAGATCTCTCATTTCTTCGAAACCCTAGCCTTGTGGATGCATCTAATTGTGGGTACTTCAGCTTTTTAAGTGGAGACCACCTGGTTACACTGTGATTCTGTACAGCTCCTTGGTTGTGACGCGAAACTTACGAATGATCAAACCCAATCCAATTCCCAGCCCAATGCACATACCTATCCCAATTCCCAGTCCCAATTTGATGCCCCTGGAAATGCCTTTATTGTACCATGTTTCTTCCTGATCCACCACGTCTGGAAGGTACAAACCACTGTCGAGCGTGGGCACTTTGCTCTCGTAATCTCCAGCCGCCAACTCCTTTTGACTTTCGGCGCGACTCATGGACATGTCGAAGAAAGACTCACCATCCTGCCATCCCCCGAATACCTCCCACATCAGCTTTCCACTCACTTCAGATTTAGTGATCTAAAGGCTATGAATCAAACTGGTGATACGGATACACGAGTGGAAACACAAAACAGTAATGCTGATCAAGTGAAGGTAGGAAGGGATTGAGAAGCTCACCGCGTCCAGGAAATCATTCGAGACCATTGTCGTTGCGTCGATTTGGCAACCTTCTTTATCATCTTCGTTGTCCTCGGGGATGGCATTAAGGGTGAAGAATGATGCGGAGCGTCGCTTGACAGTCAGCATCAAGGTCTGCGTCAAGATTACAGGCTCACTCTTAAACCTCCCCACTACACAAATTTCCATGGCTGTGTTGGTGTTGGGAAAGCTTATGCACAGGCCGTGTTTGAAGAGCTCATACTTCGCCTTGACGAAGGCGCATCCTAGCGGTCCAATCTCACAAGTGGTGGCCATGATCCATCCCAGATCATTCCTTGTGGGTGCAGCCGGTCTCGCAGCAGCTGGCCTTGGAGAGTACGCTAGCTTTTCCAGAGTGCCGGAGACAAGAAGTGTGTCTTGTTCCAGGATTTGAAAATGAAGCGTGGAGCTCATGCGGAAGTTGTCTGTGCTGACATACATGAAAGCGTCCGTTGTCTCGGATTCGATGCGGTTTCGACGGAGGACAAGGGAGACCTCCTCCGATGGGGGAATGCGACCGCCATTGACCTCCATGCAGATGGCGATTTCCCGTGGGGGGAAGTGTACGTTGAGAACCTCAGGAAGTGTGCAATCTCCTGTCAGATGGCAGTTGGTGACGCGGACGTAGAGCAAGCTCGCGTCGAACCAGAAGTCTGCTTGCGCCGCTACAGATGATTTTAACGAGAGATCGTTGCTGCTCTGCGAAAACGCCCACCGGGTACTGGCCATGATGTTATTTACAATTCCAAACGAAATTCCCCGGATCGATTCTGCTACGCAAGAATGACACCTCTCGTCTTAATTGCGGAACCAGCTATATACCACGTGAAGACGGCCGATTCCAGCAATAGGGACATATCTGGTTTCTCCAGAGCTGTATCACAAATCAAGCCACACAGTCATCTGGCTAAGTCACAATCTCCGTCAGCGCGCAAGGATGTGACATCACTTCCAATGCACTCTCCCACCGTTACGATGGTTTTGAAGCTGACTTACGGAGGTCGCATTGAGCATGTAGAAATCACTTGGCTACAAAACGACTGGTGTTTTGAGGCGTCCAGCGAGTAATCAGACAAGGCTTTGACACAGGCTTCAACTAGGGCCGATCTCTAGCATGGAGACCTGCTCAAAGAGCAGCAGAACAGAGTTTCCCAGTAATTTGCGAAAATGTCATCGTAGTGTATCCAACTGAAAAGATTGAAGCCTTGGCCGGATCGCTGGAGGTTGAGCCTCAAGTACCGTCAGATAGAGTCTGACCCTTTACCAAGTTCCACAAAAATTTATGTGCAGACAGTCGGTCCACCTGAGGATGGTCGTAACCGGCATTTCATAACACAATCAAGCTTCAGAACCTCCTTCAGCTCCATGCATGCACATCAACTCCCACTAGAACAACACATGATTACAAGCAACCAAAACCAGAGACACCACCCCGACTCTGGAGAGACGCACAGGTGATGATCACGAGGGAAGTCAAACGAATTCACTAAACCAACAAAGTTGTGTCAAGGTAATCAACTAAAATCGCGCTCGTTCCTCCAACTGATCCACAAATATGTGAGGAAAAAACGAAACCCTGAAGAGCTCTTGACCAACTACAAACCACCATGCACTTGAATTCTGAAACGCACTCTATATATATACATCTCTCTCTCTCTCTCCCTCTCTCCCTCTCTCTCGCTCTGAGAATATGCGCGCGCGAGTGGAAGAGTCACAGTGCTTATGTACTTTACTCTTAAAAGTTCGGGAAGGACACTAGCTGCGCGGATGAAAAGCAGCAGTTGCAAGCGATGGTGGCCGCCATATGGGAAGGAAGGTTTGCTCGTGATGATTCTGATGGGGGAAGAGAGCATTTCCCAGGCAGCCAGTAAATTAGTTGGTAACTTTCTTTTATCGATCAAGTGTCGTCGTAGGACTAGCGGCAGTGGGGACTGCCTGTTCAATTCGACGTCCTTCGCGCACTTGGCGGCCACGCCAAGTGGCAGCACCCACCTCGCCGCGACGCCTACTCTCCCTGTCGTGTTTCGGTGAATCCAAGGCGACGCAGAAGGAACCCGCGAGCTAAATTTGAACCCCGATCGTACGACGCCATCACTGCCCTCGCTCGGATCACGTCTCGTCACTGATATCCCAACCCCATTCTCTCAGCAGTTCTCCGAAACTTGACGATTCCTATCGCAAGAGTCCAAACACTATCACACCCTGCTTCAGAAACTAAACAAAAAACGAAAACGAACAAAAAAATATATACATAGCAAAAAAACAGACAACTGCAACAACAACAGCAACATCAACAACTACTTAACAACTTGGACGATGTGTGCATTTTCGAGCATCCAAAAACTCGGTCCTCGTGAACGATTTGAATGGCCTGGGTTGTATCGACAACGTGGGCGATTGTCAATAGAGGCCTAGAATGCTCTTGTGCCTGTTGTTTAAGCATTTTGCAAATCTGCATGGATTCTGTGGGTTTTGAGCAATTGGGTGTGGTATTTTTAACACGAGACACGTCACCCTATTGCTCAGCCATGTGGAGTGGGTCTGCATGGTCAATCGAAGTTGGTCGGGTTGTTAAATAATGGTTTTAATAGAGGTTTTAATTGTGCATTGTTCACTTAGGCTTGATGGGACCTTTGAAATAAAAATAAAAAATAAAAAAATTATATGAACCTCAACAAATACAATTCCATTACAGCATAGATCTAGACCTTATTGATTAAAGCAGGAACGTATGAAAATCATTTATTGGCAGAGCAATAACAGAGTTAATCTCACGTAAATGATGAAAAAAATAAAAAATAAAAAAATAAATCCAGTAATCTTTTTATTTTTTTGAACCACTTTTGTCTCTTTGCCATAGATATAAAGACAAAAAAAAAAAAAAAAAAAAAAAAAAAACACTTGCCTTTGTTTGTGTAGGATGTGATACTTAACATAATTATATCTTTTTTTGATTACTTGTGGCCTCTTTGATTGATTGAAAGGAGCACATATCAATTGTGTGTTGGGTGAGAAATTGATGTAAATGACACCAATCTAACTTTTATTGCACGTTCAAGGGATGGAATCAATGACATATCATTGTTTTTTATTTTATTTATACATTTGTTTGTTAGTTAATGAAAAATAATAAGATGACTTCAATTGTCATAATTGTATTAAAGTATAATAAAATTTGTTATCATTTTTTTTGTAGTCATTGATACTATCATCACTTTTAATTGTAATATGTAATTAAACCCACACATATTACACATGTAAAGTTAGTAGACAACCAACAATCTATTTTACTCTTCTTTCATTCAAAATATACAAAATATAATTTATCTTTATTATTACTTGCTAGTTTATTTGAAGTAAGGTATACAATTCTACTTAAATTCCAAATAAAATTTAAAAACATAAAATCTTATGTCTTGTTTTTAATTATTTTACATGGTTTTTTGAATCTTAGTAATAACCATTTTGTTACTGTAATCTAATCTATATATTTTTTTGTTTTTGTTTATCTTGTTTTCTTTCTATAAATTACTATATTTATGATTAAACTTTTAAATTGTGTCTTTGGTATTGTCAATTCTTTTATGAGTCATGTTTATTAATAAACATTGATATTTTATTTTGTATTTTAGCACATCTTATTAGATAGTTTCTTTTTTTCTTTTTTTCTAAATATGATAAAATTTCAAAATCACTTCTTATTTCTTTTGTATAAAATTAGTCATTGATATTTTATATAAAATAATGTTACCAACATTATTTGATTAAATAACCTAATTGCTATTGGCATTGTTATCACCTCATGATTTATCACCCCTAATAATCTAGCGCTAATTATATTACATAAATTATGAAATATTTTTGTGCTTGAGTAAAGATTCTCAAATAAAATAAAAATACTTTTTAAAAATAAACACAAATAAGAAAAATTAAAAATTTCAACAAAACTATAACAGCAAAAACATGTATTCATAATATATTTTCTAAATAAAGAAATATAAAGAACTTTTTTATGTCATACATGTGATAACATTTGTAATAGACAGTAATATCAATAAATAAATTAAAATAATACACACAATAAATACTATATGAATTCAATATTAAAACATTAGGCACACTAATTAACAAATGTACTAAAATATTTTCTTTTAAAAGACCATCATATACTATGCCATTAAAATAATAATTATAAGTATTATAATTTTAATACATACTATATTTGAAATATATTATCTTAAAATATTAAATAGAATTTTATTATGCCATTTTTTTATAAATCAATCCCAATTTTATTAACTAAAGCTTTACATAATTAGTCTTAGGTAGTTTCAGTTAAATATTTGTATACAAAATCCATGTGTATATATATATATATATATATATACATAAATGTGTGTGTATAATATTAGATTTTAATGCATCATATTATATTCATCTTATTAATTTAAACTATCTTATGAACTTTGATATTATTATTTTATAATATTTGGAATTATGATTAATATAGAATTATTTATAATCTATTTTTTTTATTATTTAAAATAAGTGATAAAATAATTTTTAAAAATAAAATTTAAAAAAGAATATTTTAAAAATTAAAATATTAATTTAACATTTTAACATATATTTAAAATCATTGTTAATATTAATATCAAACATTTTAACATATATTTGAAATCATTGTTAAAAATTATCACTAGAAAAGTTAATTACGAAATCAAATCAAAAATCAATTTTTACTTTATTTGGATTATCATAGATTCAAAATTTATACAATTATAACATATATATATATATATATATATATATTAAATTCTTCCATAAAAATGATTTATTTCTTAATTTTACTTGTAAAACTAACAATCATTTGATAATACAATTTAATAGAATCAAAGTTGTTTTTGTTGCCATATCATAGAAATATTAAATTAAAAATAAATAAAACAATTTACTTCCAAAAAATAATGGTTTTCTTAAATCTACATATCTTAATATTGGAGCTATTATAAAAATATCTTTTAATATACTAAAAAATTTGTTACTCTCATTTCATGTGAAAGCTTAAATTTTTTTAAAAATAATGTACTTTCTTTATTGAAAAAGCTCTTTTATGTATATATATATATATATATATATAGAGAGAGAGAGAGAGAGAGAGAGAGAGAGAAATAAATCTAAGCAACCAATTTTTATTCTAATATCATTTTTTAATGTCATTTATAATATGTTAAAATATTGTAGGTACATTTTAAGTTTAAAAATTATAACACTATATTCAAAGTAATTATATCTTATATAAAAGTTTATTTTATATTTGTATTATTTCATCTGCATTTTTAAGAGTATTGTGATTAAAATTTAAATTAACTTTTATAAATATTTTTGCTTGTCTAAGTCACTTGAATAATCTTGTAACATTGTTATTTTAAATTTTTTTTAAAAATTAAAATTAAAAAGAGGTGGTATCTCTTTTTGTTATTGAATATTATAATTATATGGTCAATATTTATGCAATTCTTCTATCATTGCTTGTAAGTTTTTTAAAGTAACATTAATATATTCAAATATATTTGTTAAAGTGAATTAAATATATTTTTGATAATTAAAAACAAAAATTTAATCATAGTAATTTTTGAGAGACTAACATATTTTTAATTAAAAATTTTAAAAATTTTAATGTAATAATTTTTTATTTTTTTTATTTATTTATTTATTTTTTTGCAATATCTCTAGAAAAGATTAGTGTGTAACATCTACAACCATATAGTATTTTTCAAAAGAAATATGATTTTTCTTTCTTAAAAATAGACCATTGCAAGACAAGAGTCAACGCAAATATAAATAGTTTTTAAACTTCACATAGCAATTATATTTTTTTAAAAATAAAATAACCTACTTATTTCAAAATAAATATAAAAGAAAAAAATCAAATTTTAAAGTATGTAATGACAAAAAATGAAGAGTTTAAGAAATATACTAAGAAAAATTAGTAGAATAGGTAAAATATTGATTACAAGATTAAAAACAAGGTTACCTAAATTATTCCAAAACTTATGTTAGTAAGACCAAAACATAGTTTTATAGTTTTTTGTCTCATAGTTTTATTTATATTATAACAATTAGGTCCTATGAAAGCTTTTAGGAGAAGCTTCAATTATTATAGAATGTTCTAAAAATCTAAATAATTAGAACAATACAAAATATTTTAGATGACTATAAAAAGTCAATAGAAGTTTTTGAAAAATTATAAAAGATTTTAAAACATTTGAAAATATTACAAAAATATCTAAAAGATATTACAATCTTCTAAAAATATGTGAAGAATAATAAAAATACCAAAAACAAAAATATAACAATCTATAAAAATTTTAAAGTTGCAATTTGTTTTATATCCATAGTAATGAACTAAAATTATCACCTATTTAATTCCACAATAATTTAAATCAATTATGCACCAAACTATGAACATGAGCAAACTTTATTTTCCAATTCCACATATTTACCTAATACAAAAAAGATCGACAGAAAAACATGAATCATGGATGCACAAAATGTTCCTAGAGAGCCATAACAAGCAACCCCTAATTCAAGCATGGTCCACTCTCATAACCCTGTTCACACCACCGGACTCCACAAGGATTACGTGCGCACTGCCGATCCATCGCGACGGGGCTATTACGACCCCATAATGCCCCGCTCCGACGGTATTTCACGGAAGGAGGAGGAGGACGTAATGTCGCGCGTCCCGCTTCATGGCCAGGGCAGCTTCACCGGATGGCGAGAGGGTGGTGGAAATGCGGGCGATGAATGAGGGACGGGATGCGATCGAGGCGTGGGCGGGGGAGATGGAAGGCCTTGGGGTAAAGAGGTGACAAGGCACTCCATCTCAGTGGCCATGGTGAATCCCTGCCACCCTCTGGCTCTCGAAAACACGCTCTAGCGATTGCCCACCAGCGGCACCACCACCGTTCTTTGCAGCGTTGTTGTGGTCATATGAATGTCTTCTCGATAGATGCGCACGTCATTCGACAGCTTTCTGCTCGAGTGCCGTGGTAGTCGAGATTTAGTTGGAGTTTGCGAGAGTTTTGTGGAATTATCCCCTGGTGAGGAATTTGGTGGGTTCTGCTGTGGCGGTGGTGTTGATCGGTGATGTTGGGTCGTTTCTTTCCGTGAGGAAATTGGGTTGTTGCCTGGTTTAGCGCTGGGTGGTGGTTTGAGGTGGATGAAGTTGTCTGTGTGTTTGAGTATCTATTGTTGACGTGCGGGGATCGGAGACAGGAGTGTTTTGAATTCAATTTTGTGGGGTCCTTTTGCAGTGCGAATTCTGAATTGGGAGAAATGAAGGGAGGAGGGCGAGCGTTAAGGTTTCCTGCCCTCATCCGGTTCACCCAGGAGCAAGCGCGACGGACAGCGCCCGTTTTAGGTCAACAGGTTCGAAGTTCTTCTACGACCAATGCCCCCACGGAGTCATCCTCAACCCCAGCAACCCCTGCCCTCACCGCATTGCGAGAGCGCCTCGCTAAAGGGGGTCCCAGCCTAGGGGATTTTATCACTCATTCGAGCACAACTCCGGAGGGGTACTCTGTGGAAGTGGGCACCAAGAAGAATCCCAAGCCAAAGCCTGAATGGATGAAGATGGTTGTTCCTGGCGGAGATAAGTACGCTTCAATTAAGTCCAAGTTGAGGGAATTGAAACTGAATACGGTTTGCGAGGAGGCCAGGTGCCCTAACATTGGAGAATGCTGGACAGGGGGTGAAACCGGCACTGCAACTGCTACTATCATGATACTCGGGGATACGTGCACACGAGGTTGCAGGTATGTATTGCAGCGGATTTCGCCCCGAATTTACTGTCCTGTGATTCCACATTTGCTCTAGATGGGACTTTGTAGAATATCCTCCATCACTGTACTGCGGATTGTAATAGTAAATCCCTTTCGGGTTTCTAGAATATGAAGTTTTGGATTTGCGGTGTTTTATTGGTCCGCAGGTTTTGTGCGGTGAAAACTTCGCGAGCCCCTCCACCGGCGGACCCTGAAGAGCCTCTGCGAGTTGCCGAAGCTATAGTTGCATGGGGATTGGATTACGTGGTGCTGACTAGTGTTGACAGAGATGATATGCCTGATCAGGGCAGCGCACACTTCGCTGAGACTGTGAAAAATCTGAAAGAGCGCAAACCAACAATGCTTGTTGAAGCTCTTGGTAAGCGTTTCTTTTTTCTTTTTTCTTTCTTTCTTTCTGTATTTTTTGTTTTGTTTTGTTTTGTTTTTTTCATCCATTAAATTGCATGCCACAACTCCTTGCATCTTGTCTATTGTTTTGTTGTATTTAGAATCCAGTAGTTTTTGCCTTAGCGTGCTTCAACAGAAATAGTGAGTATCTTGCGGATGTTCAAATCATGACCTGAAACCTGTGCGTGGTTCACAGTTCCGGATTTCCGTGGTGATCCGGTGTGTGTGGAAAGAGTTGCAACATCGGGGCTTGATGTGTTCGCTCACAATATTGAAACTGTTGAAGAGCTTCAAAGCTCTGTACGGGATCGAAGAGCTAATTTCAAGCAATCCTTGGACGTGTTGCGCATGGCCAAGAAGTTCGCACCCCCGGGCACTCTTACTAAAACATCAATTATGCTCGGCTGTGGAGAGACTCCTGCACAGGTATTTTCGTCCACATGGATTATCCTATTTCACTTATCTCGGTAAACAAGGTAGATTGCTATTTTATCTCTTAGAGATGTTTGGAGCCACTGTGTCATGGTTCACTCATGTGTGTGACTATAACGTTAGTGAATGTTCCCGAGTTCCTCGTATTAACGAATTGAATTGCGTCATTCCAGGTAGTAAAAGCAATGAAGAGTGTGCGGGAGGCAGGTGTGGATGTGATGACACTAGGCCAGTACATGAGGCCAACTAAACGGCACATGCCTGTTTCCGAGTTTGTCACTCCTGAGGCATTTGAAGAGTACCGGAAGCTGGGAGTTGAATTGGTAGGATTTTGAGAATTCTTCAAGCTCTAATTTCATTTGCATGGAGTTGTTTATCTATGGGCAGAATCCATTATTTTATTGATTTTTCGCTGGGTTAAGACATTTTGGACCTAGTCAAACAGTTTGAAACCACACATCAAGCTGACGGTGTTGCATTTTCAGGGCTTCCGATACGTGGCATCTGGGCCAATGGTACGCTCGTCCTATAAAGCCGGAGAGTATTTCATCAAGTCCATGATCGATGAAGACCGTGAAAGGCAAAGAATCGCTGCCATAGAGTAGATACACCATCCTTTGTATTACATCCAATTAAGGGTAGTTGGTCTTCGGACGAAACAATCTGGATGGAGGGTTAATGTGCGCACGAGTGTTTTTCTATGTGTAGAATTTTTCACCCCATATTACATTTAAATTTGTGATTCTTTTGTAATATGTCAGATTTTCATTTTGAGCCGAATGGCAGCTTTGGGAGAGGACCTTCAAATACGTAGGTCTGTCAGATTACTCTTTCAGTAGGTTCTCAATTAGTATACGTCTATATCAACTAGCTTATTGAATGATTGTTGAGGAGAAAGAAAGGGCGAAACAGGAGTACAGATCTTCTGTAGCGAATTTGCCATCAGCTTTGTTAGTCTTCTACAAAATACTTTTAAGGCTTGTCCATATTTGATAAGACCATTCCAAAAGAGGCTTCTAGTATGGAATGTACTCCATACTTCATTTTGAAGATGAATTTGTTTATCTAAATCCAAATAGTCCATAGACAAAGGCGCTTTAACAAGCACCAAATCTTGTGAAAATATTTGAATCTATAGGGAAGAGATTCAACAAAAATATCTTGTAAGTGAAGGATTTTTAATAACTTCAATTCCATGAATTAGATGTTAATTTATATAAAAGAGAGGATATAATAAACTTGATGACATTCCCAAAATTGATGGAAGATAGATGCTAGCGTTTGGAGTTGACACATAGTACAATGAATGTTAATATTAGGGCTGATTTTTCTCCTCCAAGCAGTAATAATTACACCTTTGTACTATATAAGCCAATGAACATAGCCTCTTTATAGGAACAAGGGTTGAACCAAGTGTCTTTACAATTAAATGAAAAGTCTTGACCAAGAAAAGTACTCCATTTGCATGCCAATAATCTAGTAGTAGAATTATTATTTTGAAATAATTTTTTGCCATGTTTGGTAGAGTATGTTTATGAATTCTTCACCAATAAGCTAGGAATATGATAGAGGATCAAAGGTGAGTTCACTAATTGGATCATAGAAGAGATCTACTCCAATAGCTCTTTTTTGTGTTGGTTTTGTTTTTGAAACAACTCTAATAATTTTCAAAAAACCTGCCACTTAATTCTCATTGTCTTCTAAGTTTGGTTCAAGCAAAAGTTTTTTATCTAAGTAGAGAGTTCTAGATTGAATGTCTACTTAAAAAAAATTATTTCAATAGAAGAAGGTAAGACAAACCAATTGTTTTTTTTTCAACACCTTCATATTCTAAAGGAAGTTGAAATAATACTTCAAGAAGATGATTTGATTCCAGTTTATATAATCTAATTCAATCATTGAGTTTTGGAAGGTCATTATTATATTGAAGTATGTGATTTCAAGAGATTGGAAAATAAATGTAGAAGAAATTCCAAATAGAGCTATAAAATAGTAGAATATAATATGTGGATATTGCTTTTTCTATAGTGAGAGGAGTTGTTGGTCCTTTAAAGAGATTTTTGATACAATGAAGACAATTTAAGTAGAGAATTGCAGCTTGATGGGATTATAGATGAATGTCAATTAGAAGGTTGAGCCAAAAAAAAACTTACACATATGTGTCCATACTTTTTCAATTTTGTTTCATATTTTAGACCAAGTACTCTATTTATGATTTGAGATGAATAACTCAATTGGATCTGATATCCAAGTCTTATAAGCAGTAGGTTTGGTATTGATTATTCTAAATCTAAGAAATTATTGAATATTTTCTTGACCTAGTTAAAGTGCAATTAACACTCATTTGGCCAAGAATGCTTTGGTGGCTTCTTTTGGATCAATGATGCCAAGACTACCTTCTTCACAATCCATATTATAAATAGACCATTCTATTTTGGACCATATTAAAGAAGTACTATTTTTTTATAAATTTTTTAAACTATGGATTTTATTTTTCAAATAGCCTTTACAAATTCAACCTATATGACTAAAAATATATATAACAAAGAAAGTAGAATGTGATTTATAATAATGACTCTACTTGCCACATTGATTTTGGTAGAATACCAATAGTCTTATTTGCATGTCACTCTATTGATAAAAAAATTGATTTACATCCTTTGTGTTTAAAGAAGTGCCAAAGAGAATTCTAAGGAATTTACTAATATTTGTATTAGATGCCCATATCCATCCAAATTGACTTGTCCATGTCAATTTGTCAGATTTTTTGAATTGCTAATAGGTAGCAGATTTGGACCAATTAATCTTGAGATTTGAAACCAAGCTAAATTTTTTGATGATATTCATCAAATAGAGAACATTTTCTTCTTCTCCTTTAACAAAGATGGTAGAATCATCTACATATTGGCTAATTACCTACTAATTAAGGCTCCAAGGAAAATAAATATATTATAGATGGTATTGTTTGACCACATTCTGAATCATAATACTAAGAACATCACTAACCAAGATAAAGAGGTATGGTGCCAAAGAACAACCTTATCTCAAATTTCTTTCTATTGGGAAATATTTTATAAAAGCCCTATTAATGCCAACTGCTTTGCTTGCACTTTGGAAACTAATTTTAATCATATGAAGAAAAAAAGTTTCAAAGTCAAGTTTTTGTAAGGCTTTAAACATAAAGTCCTAAGAGACTTTGTTATATGTTTTTAAAAATTTTATTTTTAAAAGAATGAGAAGTTGTTTTGAAGTCTTGGCTCAATTTATGGTTTCTTGGATAAGTAATACATTATCTAAGACAAACCTCATAGAAAGAAATACAATTTGGTTAGAGTGAATAACATCTATAAGAATTGCTTGGAACCATCTTTGGATTACTTTAGTATAAATTTAAAAGAAGTATTTAATAAGGTGATGGGATTCCAATTATCCAACTTTGTTTTATCATCACCTTTGTGAAAAAGAGCAATATATCCTTTAACAATACAATATGGAAACTGACTTGTAGCTAAAGCATGGTTAATCATAGAAATATAGTCATTACTAATGATGTATCAAAAAGTTTGGAAAAATTCAATACCTACTCTGTTTGGATCAAGTGCTTTGTCTTTAGCCAAGTCCTTAATTATTACTTTAATTTTATACATAATAAATGGCTTGGATAAGTCTGTATTTATATTCTCTATGAATAGTCTATAAACAACTATAAAGTTTTAAAACTTTGGGAAGGAGGAGGTCGTTTAGATCTCTCATATTATAAAAAAAATTAGAAAAATTTTACAAAATACATTTAATGCATGATGGTTGATGAGTCCAACTTTTTAAAGTTTAATAGCTTTAAATGTATTATAAGTTAAAAAATATCAAGTGTCATAAATTACAACTATTTCTTCCACATTTACTTTTATTGTTACAAAGGAGGTACTCCAAGAAATTAATAATGTATTTTTTTTATAATGACTTTTTTATAACTATTTTTTAAAATAGAAATTTTAAAAAAAATTACTTAAAAAGATATTGATTGTTATATTAACAATATTTATTAAGAGATATTTTATAATTTTGATATTATTATAAAAAAACTATTTAAATTTTAAGTTTTTTAAAAAATATTAAAATAGATAAACAAAATATAGTGATGCAAATTAAATTTAGTGGATTAAAGAGTATATATTACATAAATATATACACACTTAATGACATTGACTGGCCACTTTTGAAGTAAAGTGTGATTATTATATTTATTTATAAATTATATAATAATAGAAATAATAATAATAATCATCTTAAAAACTATATAAATTAATTTTTAAAATAACATGATGTACATCATAATTTTTTTATTTTATAGATTTAATATTTTTAAGATATTGTGTGTATTTATAAATGTTAATCATTGTATTACTAATTCTTACTTCAGTAATATAATATATGGTTCAAAGAAAAATGTGCATCTATATATATATATATATATATATACACACACATTAAATAAAAATAAGATGTAGATTTTTTTTTAACAATTGAGTATTAGAAATAATTATAGATTTATTTTGAGTTTATAATATTAGAATAAGTAAAATATAATTTGAAAATGATATTAAAACCATTATGATTCCAATTACTTTTATTTGTATTATATATATATATATATATATATATATATATACTAAAATTAATGACTTATGTGTATAATTTGAAACATCCAAAATTAATACATAAATGTATTAATTCAATTCAAAATAATGATGATAATAATAACATAACATTTTTCATTATCAATACATGTATGTATATATATATATATATATATATATATCACTATGTGAAATGCAATACAATAATTACCTTGATGTATGCAGTAATATCTAATTGGGTAATATGATCCAAATTATGAAAAAGACTTGATATTAAGTTTTTTGCTAGTTGACTCTAAATATTTGTTGATTGGTGATACCATTAAACTGAAACTATTCGAATTATAATGAAACATGTTATGTGCCTAAAATTGATTGTGTTCGATTTTATTAAAACAATTATTTAATACTTTAACTTGTATTATAATATATGTGTATATATGGGTAAATATTTATATAATGATATGTGTTTATATATTTACCCAAAGGGACCTAAGTCTAACACTGTTCCAATCCATGATCCCCTTCTAGCATCTAGTAGTTCAAAACAACCTCTTCTCCCTTCATTTTTATTTTTTTAATTATTTTTGGGAATTTTTTTGAGCTAAATTACTTTTATTTTTACTGTTTTTTTATGTATAACATTTTGTGTATCACATTGTTCTACATAAATGATCTCTAATACCTTGCCTTTGATTCCACATTTGATCTTTGTTGAAGTTTCTTTTGAAATATTACTTTCTTGTGTAAAGCATCTCTTTCATTACCTTGTCATAACGAGGGATTGTCAAGCTGTTTTTTCTTTTGGCTTCATAGTAACAAATATAATTCATTTTCAACCGTCTCAAAATGTTTCAACTTTCACAAAAGTAGATTGAAAGTTCATGTCTTCCAGAGTACATATTTTAAAAGTTTCTCCTTTGCAGAGTGTTGAAAATTATGAAAGATATTTAACATTGTTGATCTTTATCCATTAACAATCTTTTAGTAAATTAAGGCATTTGTCAGTCACTCTGTGAGACTGTTATTGCAACAACTAAGTGGATTCAACCTTAAACACAAGGGTGGTGAGGATTGCTTGGCAGAAATATTTATGATCCTTGAATATAAAACATTAAATAAATACATATTCAAATTTGAAAGAAATGAAGTGAGAAACATAACAAAATTCTCAAGAAGTTGACAATACTTTAGTTAATACGATTTTCAATAAATAAATATACTTATCTATTTATTTAAATGTGTGTACCTTTAAAATAAATTTAATTGTAATTTATACTGACCAATAATAGGATCATAAAAACAGTTTTTCATAAAAAGTATTGGCATATTTGCAAGTGAATATATGTGGCATATATATATATATATATATATATATAAATAAAAGTTTACAATATCACTTTGAAAATTGACATTAACACAAAATTTTAATAAAACAAAAATGAGCCATGACAAGTTTTTAGAATGAATAGTCTACTAATTAATAAGATAAAATAAAATAATGTAACATAAAACTATTGATTATTTATTTTAATCTTTAAAATTGGGATATTTATCCTTCAAATTGAACAAATACAATTATTCATTTTTCCTATTTAAAATTAAAATTTACTTTGATTTTATTTTGTTTATTTAAAAATATAAAAACTTGAGTAAGATATTCTTGGATCCTTCACTTTGTTGTTTTTTAATTTTGAGATACAAATTAAGCAAATAATTTTAAAAATGTGCTAATTATTTCTCTCGAACCACCTCATGGGCATATTAAAAAGTAATTCAATAATTAAATTACTTCCAAATCTTATATGATCCATACAGTTAAAATTAAATTTAAAAGTCACCAATGCAAAATTACAATTGTAAATGAATGGATTCTACAAAGAAGGACTTTTCCAACTCATAGACATATTATGATTTAGAAAAAAGAATATGTATGTTATGAATCACGAAGTTTATACAGATTTTCATATCAGAAACAAAATCGTAAAGTTAGCTCTTTTTATGATCTTTTATTCTTTCTTTAAGACTGAATCCTTGTGGAATATTGGTTTGGCACGGAAGAAAAAACTTTTTACAACAACCATCAAATTAAGATTTACAGAAATCAAATGTAATAGTGGTAACTTTCAAGAGCCAAAAATTGTGGTTTATTTAAATAAAAATGAAAATGAAATAACATACACAAACAAACAGAAACAACCACTTCTAGTTTTACAAAATTTTCTTCAAATATTATTTTCTATTAAGTTTACTTGTACAGGAGGTATACATAATAAATGAATAAATAAGACGAAGCAGAAAGCATGTCCCTAGATTCTAAATTCTAGTACTTCTTTTAAAGTCTGTGTATAACATAAATAATGATTTCATCCATTAAATTATCCCGTACACATGATTATTGATTTTTGTTTTGTTTTTGTTTTTTTATATTTATGAAATAATTTCCAGAATTTTCAATTGTTTTTTTTTATTTTAAAAAAAACTTTTGTATTAAAGTTGTAAGAACTTTAATAAAGAATTTTGAATCTTCAAATTTATACCTACCACTTGAATATAAATTTTAAAATACATGTACATATGTATTATGTTTACTTTTAAAAAACATCAATAAAGTTTCACATTATATATATATATATATATATGAAGTTTTACAAGTTACTATGTACATGTGACAGAAAATTTTCATGTGAACAAATCTTTTCTAGATGTTTGTCAGAAAATTCATTGTGTAATTTAATATTTTTTTAATATTTTTAAATGCTACAATTAAGTATGTTTCTACCTAAAGAGAAAACCACAGTTGATTGAAATTGTTTACAATAAAATGAATAAATGATGATGTCTTTTTAATCAAAATCAAAGTTTTGATTCAAAAAATTGTATTTCTTTAAATTTTCTAGATGTTAAAAGGATTCCCACCAATGAACGTAAGTTAAAATAACTAAGTGAAATATTAGTTGTAATATTGGTTTGTAATGACCCAAGACTATTGGATGATGGTTGGATTGGACCCAAAAGTTCAAAATAGTTTCAAAAGGGATGTCAAAACTTGACCTTGCTTGACAAAAAAGCCCATGAGATATACCTTGTTATTGTGTCAAAATAAAAAAATAAAAAATATTAGTTATAATATAGGTCTAAGGTCATTTTGATAATTAAACTATCAAAACATAGACAAATGATTTACATCCTTTACATTGCTTTACTTCCTTGGAGAGAAGATAGAAATTTTCACTTTATTTATGTTCATTGCTTGAGAAATAGGTGAAATTTTCACTTTATTTATTTATTTATTTAATGTTTTGTTGATGTTATGACTTTATCAAAGAAACATATGGATGAATACATGGAAGTTGACGAAGAATCATTATCGGGATCATCACAACTTCTCCACGGACTCCCGTGCTGCATTAAATTGAAGAGCAATTCTCCCACTTAAGCCTGTGCTTGTACTTGTTTTTCCAAAAAAATAATTCTGGAGTGGAGGAGATGATTTATGGATCACCCACCTTGGTGAATCCCAAGTCCCCTAACCCATTCATCCCTCGCACTCTGTGCCAGCATGCAAATGGATGAATATACGAGTGGATGACGGCTTCCATGGATGAATTCTTCAATAAGGCACAATACTTCTCTCATCCACCTAACTGCAGGAGTACTGCAGTCAGGCGGGTCACTTGCCCTCCTCCTCTCCCCCTGGCTTGGCCTCCACATCCATCCATCTAATGATATTTATCATTCATCCATGCATGCACAGCTGTTCTAAAAGTAAATAAATAAATAAATAAGAGTAAGAATGAAAACAATAATTTGGAGCACTTTTGGCACATTGTTGCATGAGTACTAGCACCTAACACAAACAAACAAACATATGAACCAAACGCTATGAAACCAAATGAAGAGCTTTTTAGGTTAACAAAGTTGGCAAGAGCCGTTGCAATATCATCATCCATTTGCCTGGTTGAAAAGCTGAGGGAAATTTCTCCATCTTTTTAAACAATCAAACGATCTGATTTCTTAAAAAAAGGGGTCAAAAATAAATGAAAAGGAATAGTAGTTTAAGAAACAAAGCACTTCTGTCTAGCAGTTTTAAGAATGGAATCTGAATTTATTCATAATTCAAGCAATTGTGACATTTGCCCTGTGGAATTTCATGTAGAGAGTGTGAATTTGAATTGAGTGAAAAAAAAAACACTCTGACATCCATTTGTGTTCCTTTCTAAAGGAAAAAAATTAAAAAAAATGAACAAAATAAAACATTTGAAA
The DNA here is from genome assembly GCA_036785485.1 of Physcomitrellopsis africana. NCBI lineage: Eukaryota > Viridiplantae > Streptophyta > Bryopsida > Funariales > Funariaceae > Physcomitrellopsis > Physcomitrellopsis africana. The sequence continues at coordinate 96,430 of JAWRVF010000503.1, read as the reverse complement.
GAATTCTATTATTTATGAATATGAATATATAGCAAGGTCTTATAAAGTATGAAAAACTTTGTTGGGAATCCTTAAAGAAGAAAATAAGTAACCATCCAGAACAAGAAACTCTCTTCTTAAAGGATGGAATAATTTCTAGATGGCAAAAGAGATGCTAGGTTCTAGAGAGCAAATGGTAATTAAGTGGAATATTAGAATACCACAAATGTGATATAATAATACATGACAGGACAACAATCTGAGAAGTAATAACAATTACTTTGTGGAGTACCCTTACCTTTGTCCTCTTGGGTATTAAGGGATAAGCTGCCTTTTGTAACTTACATTCAATCAATGCAATGGGTATACCCCGTTTTTGTGTCAAAAACACCCAATATATTTATATATATATATATATATTCAAACATACACATATGTGTTCTTTACAGTGGAAGTTTGCCAATTGGTTGCATTTCTATGGAACAAATAGAAAAAGTAGTGCATTATTATATCTTCCAGTGAGGGTACTCTATTCAAGTCCAAAACACATTTCTTTTGCAGCTTAAATAACATTATTATGTACTAGTGACTGCACTATACTGTATTAACTAATAATGTCAATGTAAGTTATGAAACGGATGATTACAGACAAAAAGTAAATAAAAATGATTGGTTGTCATTAATGATCACTAATCGATTAAAAAACTGGTATACAAAGTTTAGAAGTGACGCCATTTTATTTCATATATATAAATATAAATATATATACACACACATACACAAATATTTGTGTGAGTAATAAAGAACAAAAACCAAATAACTTGGACAGACGCGATAAAGGGTGCTTCCTGGAAGGACACACAGAATGCTGACTTGGCCTCAGCCCCCAGTAAAAAATTATCTGCGAAGATTAAGAATTTTGTCTGTGAATTATGCAGGAGAATGCTGGACTTAGTCCAACCTTAGGGAGGCAAGTGGGACAGCCTAAATTGGCCCTGGTCCCACAATGTGTAGCCATATTTGTCCTTTGACATACATTCCATCTCCTTCAGTGTAGCAGAGAACTTGATAGACTGAGCTTCTCCACCAGTTCCACACAATAATATCAGTAGGACCAGTCTTGGGTCCTTTATTTATACAATATCTTACTTTAATATTTTTTTTCCACTAGATCTGGGCAGGAGTCAGCATGTCGACAATCTGCCCCTCCTCCCTCCCGGAAGTTATTCCACCTGGGCAGCTCTATACATACAAACAGGCTTCTCAAAGCTAGTGGAGTGTAGGAATCAAATTTGCTTGAAGAGTCTTCTGCGAAACTACATGCCCCACTCCCTTATGCACACTAGCAACAAAAAACCAAGACAAAAAGTGCATTGCAAATTGGAAAAGCTCTCATGGCGGAGGCCATTACCCACATGCTGGGCAGGCACTGAGGCCCTCCTTCAAGGTCCCAGACACATTTGGATCTGAAACTACACTTTCATCCACATACATCCAATTTTTCATCCATAGAAGACAGTTGGTTCCATGTAGCCGGCGTGGATTACGGTGAAAGGCTTTAAGTTAGCCCCTATTTCTGAGAAGCTCGGACTGTCCGCCACTTGGCATTCCGATTAGCGGTCGCGGGCTTGGAGACGTTGCTTCGACGTGAATGGTCTTGTCACCGCTTCGTTATGTCAGACCGGCTGTGTAACGTAAGGGACACTTTTCACTGCGGACTTAGACTGGTGACCAAACATAGTGATGGTCTTTGGTGACAGGGCCAACACCAATAAAAAATCTAAAGCCATACCACAAATAACATCGCTTTATGATGTGAATTATATCTTTATTTATTTTTAATGCACCGTTACTTTATTTCACCATTAAGAAGCAATGGCAGAATACAAAGTATGCAAAGGGAAGAGGCATCTGCTTCGAGGCTAAACTTGTTCACATCGTTAAATATGCCCTAATTAATTAGACGATGTCATTGCCAACTGTGCTGAGCTTAGCGGTGAATCTTCCAGCGCAATCTGCCCCAGCGCGAAACGATTCCCGGTCCCAGCGCTGTGTGTTTTTCCAGCTCCTCACCGTGAATTGTCGAATTTAGACCTGGATGGAGTATTATTACCAGGTGGGGGATCCGAAATCTGTCGTGAGAGTGAGAGGTTGCAGCACTCGTAGCCTGCTTGGAGACACTCAAGAGTGGCGTCGTCACCGATGTACGAGCTTGCGCACGGGATGTCCAGGGTCGCGACTCGATTGGGGGCTTGTCGCAGTCTGCAATGGCGATTCCGGAAAGGAAGGGAATGCTGGCTGACATCATCCTAAACCGCGGCAGCTTGCCTAGTCTTTCTACCTACTCGGGGCGGATTTATTTTTTTCAAATATTTAATAATAATAAAATTGTTATTACCGTCGACCAGGTTGACCTTCGTGGTCGTTCGGTGGTTACCCAGGGAGCGGATCTTGCTGGGTGGCCGGTGCGTCTCGTCGCACCCAACCCAGTCGTCGCTGAATGTGATACTTGCGCAAGAAGGTGATTAACCAGTCACGTTCTAGCTGGTTACAGCGACGAGCTGATGGGTGCGGTCTGAAACCACCTGCCGCCGCAATTCGGCTTGGTGTGCGGCGAGTTTGCGGTGGTGAATGACGGCCGCTGGGCGAAGAGGCCCCTTCATGTTCAGTGTTCGTGGGCGTTGTCCTGGTTGGCTAAAATCGAGGTCGTGTTCTGATATTGAGCCTGACGATGATGACTTCGAATAGTTGAGCGGACGACAAGGCCAGGTTGAGAGGAGCTCAGCTGCTCAGGCTCAATTCGTTGTGGGGCCGTTGTGTGTGTGTGTGTGTGTGTGTGTGGGCCAGTAGGAGCTTGGGAGTGTTATCATCGCTATGAGTGGGTCTCTGCTACAGAAATTGGTCGGCTTAGCGTCTGGGGACTGCTCATTTGCTGGGAAATAATCGACGTTCGCTCTTTTTTGTACTAGATGTGTTGAGTGAGGTAAGGGAGGATTGGCGCTGTGGAGGTTTCTTCTGCCGGCCTGCAACTATAGATTGGCTCGGAGGTCGAATCTAGGTCCTCTGCGAAGAGTCGAGCGACTCTATAAGCCCATCTTCGGGAACTGCTGAGCCACTTGCGGGTGATGCTAATGCAGACCAGCTTGAGATTGGATTCGGGCCACCCTCGTACCAGCTCGTATGTTAGAAGCTCTTGGGGATGGTTGCATTGTGGATGCTGCAGAAGATTCCTATTGAGGAGTTGATTGATGCAGTTGATGCTAAACATTAGGCTCGTGTATTGATTCTGATTGTGCACGGGTAAATCAAGGTTTCAGCTCTGGGGTGGACAAATTTGTTTTGGTGTGATCCTGGAGGATCGGTGTTGGGTGCCCAAGCTGAGTGGGTGGATGCTTCGCTAGAAGAATGCAATGCAGGGGGGATTCGGTGGTTGGGCGTTTAGGATCTAGTTGCACCAAGTCGAGAATGGAGATGGATTGCCTCGTAGAATACGTGCCTTGTGAAGCACGTGAGAATAGTGGCTTGCGGCAAAATGGTCGATTCTCTAGATTCTTGGTTCGTGGAATGGTCGCTGCCATTATGTGCGTCTCTGTGATAATCTCTCTGGCTGAACCGGCCATGGCTGCCAATTACGCACCTGGTACGTTCTCTTATTCAACCCTGCAATCTGTTTGCTGTCTAGTTATGTTGTACTCGTTTTCAAAGCCTCTCTCTCCCTCCCCATCTCGCTCACTCTCCCTCTCCACTTACGGTTTCCTAGTCACGACGTTCAGCGATGTAGTCATACTGTAGTATTCACTTAATTGGAGGGAATGCCTCGCTATGAATACATTCTCCTTAGGTCTTTGTGATTCGGGACTTCGTTTGCTGTCTTAGAGGCGGATGTTTTGTAATATAAACAAGCAACTTTCAGTATAAAATTCGTTTCTGCAAAGACAGCGAGCTTTCAGTTTGGTTTTATGTTGGTACACGAGAGCCACGCCTGGGTGCTGTCTTTGTCTCAGTTTCTAAAGCATAGTGAGGGCACTAATTTTGCTTTGAGTGTATTATTTATTAATCGTTTCATTAGATTTCGGTCCGATGTTATACTAAACACAAGTTACCTGTGAAACTAGCAAGTACGTAGTTGAGCAGCGTGCGTAGTTCACAGTTGGGTTACAATTATTAGAAGTTTCTGTAGCCATTGGCCTTGTCTCTGACACGACATGTAGTAAACATGAACTGTAGAGTGGCCCCCATGGCAATCGATGCACCTCAGCATGTCACTATTCCATTGATTCGATCACAAAGGTCGTGTTCTCGCAGGAACTGTTACTTGATTGAAATTGGCGAATGGAGGGGTTCCCTTTCAAGTGGTAGCGGGGTCTGAGAGCCTCATAGTATAAGCTGCAGTACCGATATACTTAACCCAAATCCGAGGTCGTATATTAGAGAAATTCGCATACAGAAGATTAATCGTTTGTTTAGTTTTTTCTCATGAATGTTAGTCTTGTTCCTCCTGCCGTGAATCAGAAGTAGAGTCTGAGATTCAGTGGATAGTCAACGTACTGATAAGAATGTATGCATTCTTAATTCCGATCACGAGTCTGTGTCCTCACGAAAAACCGTTAAAGCTTATAACCTTGAAGGAAATTTGTGTCGAGATTGTCTGTGCTCTGTCAAGGTTTATGCTCATTCTTGAGTCACTACTATGACAGTATTAATATCACTAGGATTAGAATGCTGGTTTTTTTCTCGTATCAAAGAATTTTCCTTTTGCCGGGCTTAATTGCAGCAGTAGCAACTTCTTCAATTTTTTTCACTCTCTAAGCCTGGCAGCGAGGCCTTAAATGGACTATTGCAAGCAGTTTCTGTAGGAAACCTTGAATATTGTCTACTACCTTAAACTTACAAACAAAATGAACATTCTCTTTCTTTTGGAAGCGTCTGTTTTCAGCGATAAATACACGCTGCCGTTATTTCTGCACCGTTTTTTGAACTAACTTCTACGCGATGTCTTGATTCCGCAGAGGCACGCACTATGGGAATAAATTATGGACGACTTGCGGACAATATACCTAGTGGCGCCGAAACTGTGAAATTGATTAAGAACTTAGGAATGGGAAGGGTGAGAATTTTTGACTTCGATGGGCCAACAATCAAAGCGTTTGCTGGCTCCGGACTCGAACTAACAATCGGAATGGGAAACTTGGACATCGCCGCCCTTGGCCAGGATGCAAACGCAGCCGACCAATGGATCGCCAATAACGTCGTCCCATACTACCCCGCTACCAACATCACGTGCATCACAGTTGGGAACGAGCTCTTCACGTATCCAGAACAAGCAGCAATCTGGCCGCAGCTCGTTCCGGCCATCAAAAACCTCCACAACAGCCTCCAGACCCGCGGGCTCACACGGATCAAGGTCTCCACGGCTGTGGAGTACAGCGTCCTGGCGAACTCCTTTCCTCCATCAAAGGGCGTCTTTCGGGAGGAACTCGCAGTGTCAGTCATGAAGCCCTTGATGGAGCAGCTGGACGCTACCAGCAGCTATCTCTACCTCAACGTCTACCCGTATTTCGGATGGTCCAGCAACACGGCTGCCATCCCGCTCGACTACGCCTTATTCACCCGCAGCTCTGTCTTCACCGTGGACGGCCAATACGAGTACACGAACCTTTTGGACGCACAGCTAGACGCTATGGCCGCAGCGATGGAGGGCGTGGGCTATGGGGACGTACGCATTGTGGTGAGCGAGACTGGGTGGCCGACCTTGGGCGATGCTAACACGGTCGGCGCCAATATCACGAATGCGCAGACGTATAACAACAATCTGGTGAAGTGGGCGATTAGCAATCCCACCAAGGGAACTCCCCGCAGACCAGGGATCTTCGTCCCGACTTACATCTTCGCTGTTTACAATGAGAAGGACAAGCCCGGGCCGACCACAGAACGCAACTGGGGATTGCTGTATCCCACTGGCAGTCCCGTGTATCCGCTGGAGGTTAGCAGCAGCGGTAGCGGTGGCGGTGGCGGGTCGTCATCTGGAGGAGGCAATGACTCGCAGCCCAAGACTTGTAACGGCAAACCGAGTGTGCTCTCCCTGTCGGCTTCCTTCTTTGGGACTCTTTTTAATCTCAGAATCTGACATAAGCTAAGCTCAACACAACCCAGTTCGGTCTGGGCTAATATTTTCTGTACTTAGGATAGCATAGCTCCATTTCTTGTTGAATCAATAAAGGAATTACTCGTGCATGCATCAAATTCACATGATTCTCTCGCTCCTTGTAATGCTGCTGTTCTTTCTTGGATTGTGACGCTACATGTTGCACCGATTGCTGCATGAAGCAATTTTCATTCAAATGTGAAACATCTGCCATGTTTCGTGGTTTCAATGTTGAAACTAGGTTTTGAAAGCAAATCCAGCACTTGGCCATCGAAGATACCGAAAACGGAGTTACGCTATGAATGTAAAAGCCACATTGAAAAAATATTTCTTATACACAACTTTGCGGGAGATTCATACAAGTTCCTGTGTAATTTAGTTCTACATAATCCATCAACACATTTAGCATGAAAGGAGCCCAGGCCTTGAACACAGAGTGCTTCACCTTGAAGTTGTGAAAATTGTCGGCTGGATGAAACTGGTAGTAATGCAAGTCCAACTTCCATTGACCTTAATGACTCCGTTATGACGCCCTCAACGTACATTCCAGGCTTCCTGTCAAAGTCGTATGCACACACATCAAGGCACACTGTGCACATTACTGATGTACGTTAAATGTACCGGTTGAAGCAAGGCGCAGAGTGCTGGATTCCATCTTTAAGGTCACATCTTTTCTTTTGTGTGCCACCTCGCGGGGTAATGACACTTCCTCTACATTATGCTGTTGAATTCTTGCCTTTGAGAATGTTGAAGCATTCAAACACAACATGTAGTACTCAATTTCTGCTGATCTTCATGTAGAAGAGTGAATGTGGTGGTGGTTTCTTCCTCAACCTCGTCCTTCGCATTTCGTCCGTCCCAAGCAGTGGCACCTTCTTTCTTGTTGAGCAAACTAATCCTCAATGCCCAACAAATTCTTTCCATGTTGCAGAGGGATCTTTTCCGTTTTGCAGTCACCAATGATTTTGTGAAAATCTTGCTGCAAGTCGACAACACTTCTATCAACCTCATTCAGCTTACGCATTTCATTGGTAGGACCTAGGTAAGGGCAGTTAAAAATCGAATATGCGGGTACGTTTACTTAGCAAATGCTTACAAAAGGCTAAAGTATGATTCCTTCTGTGCCTTGCACTCGGCTACGTTCATGTGCATTTTCATGAAGCTGATCTCATACTAGCACGAAAGGTTTGGAGAATGTGCAAGAAAGTCGCGTATGGCGTAAACAGGAACGTAACCACTTGGTAGAAGTTGCTATACTCCCTGTGCTTCGAACAAACGAGACAACCTTAGAAAGAAATTAATGACTCGCTAATCAATGCTCAATTGACAAGCATGTCACGGTCGCCTGCACTTTGAGTATAAAGTTTCAACGGACAAAGCTGCTTGAGATTTACTTGAATCTCAAGCTGAAGCGGAACATTTATTTGACAATCTTAGGTGAATGACATGATTAGAGTATTGCGCAGAGAATTGTACTGAAATTGCGGCACATCCCTGTCAAGTGCCTTGAATACCGTCACTTGCAGGAAGGCATGAAGTTGAAAAGTTGAAAACGCACATTCCAAAAGTTAGCAAAGCCTATTCCAACTTCACGTTTGTTTAAGCTGAAAGGAACAACTAGTTCGTCCTGCAGCTATAAGCTTGAAAATAAAACAACAGCCGGGGTCTTCTCAAACAGAAACTGAAAGATGAATCGGCTTTACTAGAGACTTCTGCAATGTGGCTTAAGTTACCAGAATACCAAGAAGTTCTAAAAACTTCGATTCAGACTACGAAAACACCATACACTTTCAGTTTGATCACCCGTCACCAGAAAGCACGAATTCGATCGAGTGCGGTGAGAATTAGAAAAGATGTTACCTGAAATTCCACAAACTGAAAAGTAAGCAACGCATACAAAATAGTTTAATATGGTCATACAAAATTAAGAAAACTGTTTACTCTGCAAGCGGCTTCTGATGAATGGCTCTACGACTACAAGAAACAACACAAACATTGAAACTCACCTCTTTTACTCACTTCGAAAGGATCTCACTGTAATTGGCTTCATACAAATTCACACGTAAGTGGAATGGATAATGCACACGTCTTGCATGATCCATGAAATAAATGTTATAATTGGTATCCGGGATCTCTGAGGTGCTCGATCATATCAACTGACAGCAATATCATTCTCTTCACTTGGCTAAGTACCATAGAAGTTAGTCACAATCGTCACCGCTTAATGCTGAAACAGTCCAACTACTTTGACATGGCAAATGAAGAAGCATCAAGGTTTTATTTATTGCTTGAAAAGCACGTCCAATACTTGCCCCGTTGTATACAAGACGCACAACTTAGATAACGCATGGTGCTCTTGGTAGCAGAAACAAGCTTTTTTTTTTGTGCCAACTTACACATACTCTTGTTGGTGGCAGTTGCTACTGCAATACCTTCAACACATGTCTCCTTTGTTTGTTTGTTTGTTTGTTTGTTTGTTTGTTTTTTTTCTGATTGTTTGTTTTTTTTGATGTGGCTTACATCAGCTTCTTCATTGTAATCAGCTTTCCTTTCCTTCTTGTTTACAGATTCTCATCTTTAAACTTGTTTAGTCAAGCATGTTCATGCCTTTCGCTACTTGGATATCGTCACGACTTTTGTCTGTTCATTGTTTGAAGAAATTGACAGATCTAAATAAGCCTGTACAGATTCAGTTTAAGACACAGTGGTGAGTAGAGGATCAGCACATAAAAATTGGATCAAAGAGAAACATTTTTTACCGCATTATTAGGATCAAATGTGATGCATCTTCGAGTTCATTCGTAGAAAGTTCAGAGGAAGATAATGCCCTCAGTACAAGTTGAGGTATTAGACCTCATCATCACTATTCTAACCACTACAACAGTTTGATGAATATCATAGCCTGTGCTTTTGGTGTGGGTCTCTCAGAGGCAACTTTTAGCAGGTGTTGAATCACTTCTGTCCGGGAACGATGACAGGTTTGAGGTTCTTTTTGTCAGCAACTCCGAGAGTGGGGAGTAGTATTATTAGCATCATCTTGTGGAGGAATCATGCTCCACTCCCTCGTCGTTTACTCTCAACTTTCAGAAGGAATGCTCAACCTTTTCATCTCCAATCATGCAGGCTGCGGTAAGGAGAGATGGAAAAACAAACAAAAAGCCAATTTTCAACTTCCCATCTACCCTAGAATCCGAAGAAGAGGAACTGGGTGGCTGTAGATTTGTGACCACAACCACTCCAGACAATTTAAAATTTTTTCCTTTCGCAAGGGCAGGAGGAAAAATTTGGAGATTACTTTTTCAGTTCCCGATTCATCATCTGAGTCACTAGATACTGCGGACTTATCCTTCTTATTGAAAACTAGCTTCATTTTCTTAAACGTGGTCTTCAGGAACTCTTCCTTGTCCTTTTTCAGAGAAGAAGAAACTTTCAACCTTCGCTTTTGTAACTGGCGCTGCAGTTGCTGGTTTCATTGAACCCGATGCAGCAACCCTTCTTTTTCATTGTCAAATTTGTCAGCATCATCCGAAGAAATTCTGGTTGATTCATAACAGAGGCTTTCTTTGGCAACTTTTTTCACAACAGTCTTACGCTTCTCAATAGGGAGTGACATGGCCAGAAGATGGATTAGAGAATGTGTTGGGGAGAATTCCACAAACTTGCTTAGCCCTCTACGTGTTTACCTCCGGTGTTCATTTTTGAGGAGGATCAAGTTGATCTTTTTAAAGAAAAATTTCCCTCTTTTTTGGGATTCATCTAACACCCATGTCACATTGTGGTGTGGGTATGTCCCACAGGAGGGGCGATACATGTCGATATATAGAAAAAATGTAGATAGATGATGTCCCCTTCTCAAACAAAATCTAAATAGTTTGTGTTACAAACTAGAAAATATTTCCAAACACACATTGAGCTGCAATCAATTACTCATTCTTTGAAACATTGCAAAGGAATTACATCAATGGAAACAACCATGTAGCAGTAATATATGTTGTTATATATTTATATATATACTGCTTAGTAATGATTGTTATATATTTATCTAGTAGGAAAATTAACATAATTACTTATAAACTAACAAAAGCTTCCTTGGACTTTATACATGAATATTTATTGTAAAATTGCTTGTTGCAATTTATTCTTCCAAGTGGATTGCTTGCGCTTGGAGTTGCAAATTTTGTAGAAGTTGCATTTTCAAACGAAGAGATGATGTTAGAATTGTGGAATATATATGTTAAAAGGAACTAAATAACAAATTGAGGTAAGGAAGTGAATAACGTTGGCAATGGTTGTTGGACATCTTGGATGATTGGATAACCTTTACTCAATGTTAGAATGTTGTTATTATGAGCCACTTATTTGAGATTTTTGAATGTAATTGGAAGGAGTTTTTAAAATAATATAGAAGTCACCAAATAGCCATCAGCTACATATCAACAATTTAGATTCTTTTAAAAGAATATTTTGTCACCGCATAGTCCTCTCAATACCTCATGAATTGAAGGTAGTCATGTTGCATTAAAAAGGTGGTTACAAATATCTACAATGTGTGTGGAGCATTAAGAGAGGGAATTATTAACCAAGATTAGAGATAATAAGATGCAAATTTGGCTTAATATGTCAAGGATGCAAGATAGCAAGTTAGCCAAGAACCAAAGAGAAGAAATCAGAACCAAAATAACTTCAAGAACAAAGAATAAGATGGACAAGAACAAGAACTAGATCAAGAATAAGAAATTAGATTAATATCAAGAATAAGGCAACACTCTAGATTATTCCAAGACTTATGTTGGCAAGACTGAGGTGCTCCTTAGTCTTGCCTCTTATTTATACTATGAGGCCTTATGTCCTATTGAACCTTCTAAGAATATTTTAGAATATTCTAGAGGCTTGAGGAAGATTTTGGAAGACTCTAAAAAGTCTACAGGAGGTCTTGGAAGATTGAAGAAGATTCTAGAGGGTCCTAAAAACATCTTAGAATATTCTAGAAATTTGAGGAAGATTTTGGAAGACTCTAAAAAATCCACGAGAGGTCTTGGAAGATTGAGGAGGATTCTAAAAGGTTCTAAAAGATTTTAGAAGATTCTAAAAAGTTATAGAAGATTCTAAAAGATTACAAAAAGTTCTAGTAATAGCTTAAAGTATGTTTGTGACATCACCTTTTCTTCTAGCGACAAGTTTTACGAGGAGCCAAAGTAATTTGATGATCAAATTACATGCGTAAAAATTTTAAAATTTGTCAAAGTAAAAAAGCAACATATTTCGTCTTTTGTTTGTTGATTATTGGTTCAACAAGTCTCTTGAAATGGCGTCAATGACCTCCAGATATAACCTCTGTTAGACCAACATCCCATCCAAGAATTTTCTCTGTATTATGATCTTCAAAACATCTTCCAAAAATAATTTCTGATCCACCTGGAGTCACTCTTCCAACTTTGAGGAGTATTACCAAAGCTCGGGCATTTGAATCGAGATTTTTGTGATGAGGCCGTATTTCCAAAGATTCTAAGTATGGCCTTACTTGACGTTGGAATATTCTTTCTTCATCTTATCTATGTTCTTCAAACCTAGCAAATTGTGAAAGTTGCAATGATTCTCCAACCGCTTGTGTGACAAAAGAGTCTTGTGACTCTTGTTCCTACAATTTCCTTGAAACGCGAAGATTTGACATGATAACTAATAAGCTTCTAGCAAGATCTATTCTATCTTAAGAAAATACAAGTGCAAGTCTTGGCGTAGCTCTCCCCTTTTTATATTGGTCTTTTGTTCTTGATAGGAAGCATCATTTAGAAGCCAAGAGATGTTACTGTCCACGAAATCTTCAATGGCTATTGAATCTAGGTTTTTTAGGATATTGTTGATGGAATTGGCAAACCTTCATAGGTACATTCTTAAGATTATTTGAGGATTTCGATATTCTTTTGCTAACTCCATAATCCTTTCAATGGATGAAATATTCCAATCGTCCATGTCTTCTACGTGAATCCAATATTTCATCCATCTCATATTCAATCTCTTGATTGACTTTAATTGGAAGTGGTGGTGGAATAGTTCTTCCAACAATATTTGATTTATAATAGGTTTCTAAAAGCGAGACATGAAAGACTGGATGAATGTGCATGCTACTTGATAATTCGAGATGAAAACTTATTGGATTTATTTGGTGTAGAATTGTAAAAGATGCAAGTCTTTGATAGTCTAAATTTTGTGATGGTCGATTTGTTTGTATATTTTGTCGAAGTAACCAGATACGATCTCTTACTTTGAACTTTGGTTGGTTCTTGCAATGAATGTCTGCTTAGTTTTTATATCAATCTTGGACTATTTGTAATTAGAATTTCAAATCTTCATAGATGGTTTTTAAATAGGTAGCTTGACTTTCTACACCAGGGCTTCATACATCTTCAATTTAAAATGGATCTGCTCTAAGGTGGTATCCATAGTTTGAAAAGAATAGAATTTATTTTATTGAAGAATGTTTGGAATTATTATATGCAATCTCAGCCAATGGTAGAAAGTCCGTCCAATCATCTTCTTGATAATTTATACTATAATGAAGATATTGTTCCAAGATCTAATTCACTCGTTCTATTTGACCATCAATTTGAGGATGATAAGTGGATGAGAGGTTGATCTTGACTTTTAAAAGCCGAAATAATCCTCTCTAAAAGTTTGATACAAATTGCGGTCCTTGATCTGAAATAATATCAATTAAAAGATAATATATTTGATAAATATTATTAATAAAAAGCTTGGCTATTTTCTCTCTGGAAATAGTCTTATTGCATAGGATAAAGTATGCTATCTTGGTAAGATGGTCTACCACCACAAAAATTGAATCTTTTCCATTCAAAATTGGGAGGTCTGTAATGAAGTCCATAGATAGCGATTGCCATGGGCCCTTAGGAACTGGAAGGGATTGCACAAGTCCATATGGTTGGTCTCTTAGAATCTTTGTTTGCGCACAAATTTTGTATGATTGGATGAATTCTTTCACCAATTTTCACATTTGAGGCCACCAATAGTCTCTTGATACCAATTTCAAGGTCTTATTGAAGCCAAAGTATCCAGTTGCTGGAAGGTCATATCGAGCTTGAAGAATTTGAAGTCTTGTAGGTATTAGAGGAACATATAGGAGATTCTTGAAGTATAATAATCCATCTTTGAATTTAAAATTATTATTTTCTTTCACATGTGCATTTTTTAAATATTGTCGTGTTGTGGTTCGGCTACTATGTGAAAAAATTATATATGTATATTTAATGTATAATTTATTACATAGCTAAATGAGAGCCATATCAGTGGATTTTTATTAGTTATAGGATGTGGTTAGGTTGCTAGTTTAAAAAGAATCTATTAAAAAGATTATTATTAAGGTTTATACAACTTTTTATTTTTATTTTTAAATAGTGACTTTTGAAGTTAATTTTATATTGATAGTAACTTATATATATCTTGGGTCACCTATGTTAGACATTGGTGATCCTTAAAGCACTAAGTATGTAAATCTTATAAGAAGAAGGATTAGAAAAAGATTTTTAGTGTAAAAAGGGTAGTTTGGCTATCCATGTGGATGAATAGAGGTGGATGATAGAAATCTCTATTCTAATTGGCCAAAAATCATGCCCAATGGACTTCAAGGAGGCTGCCCGAGGGTTTATTAGGAGTTAGGGTTTGTTTTTCGAAGTGAATCGAACATGAAAGGCTAGGATCATAAGGTTTAGGTTTTTGGATCTGGTTTAGGTGCAAATTTTGTGTGATTTGCACTTTTTTTGAAGAAGTTATAGGCGCTCAAAGTTACGGTGTCAATTTTGGACCTACTGTCACTCATTTGGATATAACTCGCGCACACAAAAAGAAATCAAGGATCAGCGACTAGGGTTGGAAAGGGCACTTTCTTGGCTACAATTTTTATATATAATTTGATAAAATCCAAGCTAGGATAAAGGAGATATTAGGAGTTGAAGTAAGTACTTACAGACTTAAGGGCAATAAGTGACCCGCTTACATAGTGGTTACATTTTGAGCTATATCTTAGACAATTTCATAGATTTTTGGTTCAAAAGTTTTAATAGTGTATATGTTTATGTCACAAGACTATGTGCAAAAATTTTGTGGCATTAAGACTTTGGGTTTGTGAGATATAAGGAAAATAGTGTCTCTGAGCTAGGGTTTTAAGCACCTGCTAGGGATTTTGAGATATCAGATGATTGAAAATGAATTTATGGTTGATTCTTTCTTGTGGTGAAATTTAAGAAGATTATCTACACTTTGAATTAAATTTTAAAGAAACTAAATAGTTGAATCAAGAGTTATTGGACTCTAAAGTTTAGCAAGAAATAAGTCCTTGCGGATGAATAAAGATTTGAAGGATTTTTGTGGAAATTTGAACCCTTTTTGTACAGACTTTCTTGAATATAAGAGGGTTTATATATATATAACTTCTCTTTTGTGAGATTGTCATATTATTTGTCCTTTTTATTAACAATAAATCACCTGTTGAATTTTTGCTATCAAGTTTCAAATAAATTCTCCACAACCACATATCCAGTGTATTCTCAAATAGAAGGCCACGTCATATGACAGCGTTGCTGGATGTTCTTATAAATGGATCTGTCTTCATTGTTTTCTTGATTTCCATCTTGAGAGTTGTATCTATATAGGTAGATATCGTCAATGTCTTTAACTACAAATTGGACGGCTTCAACATGATTGATTTTTGTTGATCCAATACAATGTCTCCTATTCTTGGTGCAAGATATGATCATCGAGAAAGGGCATCTGATTTTTCTTGAAATTTTCTCGGATGATATGTAATTACAAAATCAAATCAAAATAATGACATGCTCTATCATGCTTGTCGACAATTTAGAACTCGAACACTCATAAAATATTCTAAATTTTTGTGGTCAGTATATACCATGATTTTGTGTTGAGTCCCTTCCAACAATTGGCGCCATTCTTCAAAAGCATCAATAATTGCCAATAATTCTTGATCATGGATCTTGTAATTAATCTCTGCAGCTAAAAATTTTCAAGAGTGGAATGCTACTAGATGTAATTGACCATCATCACCAATTTGAGAGAATATAGATTCTAATGCAAAATTTGAGGCATCCGTTGTCGTATGTCATGAAGTCTTCCTTAAGAATGCTCCGGACACCTGGCTGTGGAAGATAAAAGGAAAATACACAACAATAACTAGTCTTAATTTCTCTAATCAATCTCTAAACAGTCCTTAATCATATCTTAATTAAATCCTAGTCAACCTTGACCAAATTCAAAAAAACCCTAAAACAAATCCTACTAAATCCTAATCAATCCTAACAAACCCTAAAACAAATCCTAACTAATCTTAGTCGAATCCTAACCAAACCCTAAGGAAATCCTAAGGCAGTTTTAGAACCTCAACAACTACCAAATTAACCATTGATTTTTATTGAAATTTTGCACATATCTTATTAATTAAGTTAAAAATAAGTGCATTAAGTTTGAAGAAGATCTAACTTCACAAAAAAAAGAAAAATCTATAAATTTGCATGGGTGACGGTTGGCCTCCTTCTCCAATCTTGATGCTAATATTCCAGTATCTAAATCTACCTTTCACACTATTAAATTGCTCTCAAATTCTATATATGCATAGAAAAACAAGTCTAATATCCACATACGCAAATTTCACTCCAATCCAACTAGCAGATTGCTCAAGATCTCAAAAATCCTAACTGACCTTCAAAACTTAATTTCCGAGACCTTGACCTACTTAAACCTCAATTACGTATAGCTAAATTGTTAGATTCAGTTCAAATTCATAGCACAAATTAACAACAACAATATCCAAAAATCCACAAATTCTCAGCTATGGATCTACTACAAAACTTTTGAAATTGCCTAAAATATCAATCCTATTTTATTTCACAAAATCCCAAGTTGCCGAAATCAACCTTGACTTTGCAAAGCTATTACAAAGTCATTTCTTATCCAAATCACTCCAAATTAATTCTTATATAAAACCTCTTAAGTCTTCTTTCTAACTCCATCTTTTGATCTACCAAAAGACTCTTGATTTGCCCTAAGTAGCCGTTTTAGTAGCCAAAGGTCTGATTTCGACCCTATCCTACAAACAGCCAATCCTTGGTTATCAATCTAACCTATCCTAGGGATATTATAGTCCAATCCTACCCTCAACTTAATCCTAATATCAATCATGCTAGTGATTTATCCTTTTTATTATATTTTTACTATTTTATGGCCTTTCTAAGGCAGTAAAAGAATTACTACAACCTAGAAGGTAAAATTACTAATTAATTCTTATCTACTAGCTATTAAGTAAAGAAAATAAACTAAGAGGCTTTCATAAAAACCTTGTTAAAATATATTGAATTCTTGTTGAACTAAGATAATAGAGTATTAATTAAAAAATCATTTTTAGTCATAGTTTCATCATATAATCGTGTCACAACACGACACCGTTTCTAGAATGAATGATTTATTGGATATTTGTGGACAAGTATAGGAGCAGAAGTGAAAGATTCTTTTAGCTTCTTCAATACTTCTTCAACCTTATCATCCCAAATAAATTTGTCCTTGCTTTTGAATTGTATTAATGGAGGCGCAATCTTGGAATAATCTTTAATGAAGGTTCTATAAAAATTTTCAAATCCCATTAAACATTGTACATCTCTAATTGATAACAATTGTTTCCACTCCATAATAGTTTGTATCTTCTTTGGATCCATGGAAATCCCATTTTTTGAAGCGATATATCCCAAAAATTTGACTGATGGTTGGTGGAAAGAGCATTTTTCCAATTTGGCATACAATCCACTTTCTCGTAATTTCTCTAATACCTTCCGTACATGATATTCATGGTCTACTTCATTCTTAGAAAATATCAAGATATCATCTAAGTAGATGACTATAAAGTCATCTAAGTATTCTCATAAGATATCATTCATCATATGTTGGAAGATTGCAGGTGCATTTGTAAGTCAAAAAGGCATAACATTGTACTCAAAATGTCCATACCTTGTGCGGAATACTGTCTTCTATTGATTTCCTTCTTTAATCTTGACTAGATTGTAGGCGCCTCTCAAATCAATCTTTGTAAAAATCTTTGCTTATCCTAATTGCTCCAATAATCTTGAGATTAATAGTAAAGGATAGCAATTTTTTATAGTTATCTTGTTCAAACCTTGATAGTCAACATACATACGTAAGGAACCATCCTTCTTTTTCACAAATAATATAGGAGCTGTAGGATGTGATTTTGAATGTCGAATAAAATTCTTGGCTAGATTTTCATCAATATATTTTCGCAAGGCTGTAAGCTCCGTTTGTAACACATTGTAAATTGGACCAAATAGAGGTTGAGCTCCATCTTATAATTTGATTGCACAATCATAAGGATGATGTTTGCGTAATATGTCTGCTTTTTTCTTTTCAAATACGTCTTCCAGGTCGCAATATTGACTAGGAATTTTCTACTTCACTTGCTCCGTTGGATCTTTCATTGGAATAGCATACAATGCAAATGCATCTCCTTTTTTTGTTGCTTGCATAAATACTTTAGCTTTAAAGAATAGAGCAGTATCTTATTTTTTCTTTTAATGTGTGGATCTTGAGGAAATCTTCCACATACTCCAATCAATATTAAGATTATGTAGCTCAAATCAAGGAAGTCCAATGACAATAGGATTTGTCAGAAATCTAATGATGTTGAAAATAATTTGTGATACTTAATCTCTTAGTATCACTTCCAATGGTTGGATTTCTTCGACAACATCTTTTGATGCAAGGTTTTATCCATCAATGACTTCAACGGGTGCAGAATGGATCTACTTTACAAGTAGTAGATTGTTCCTAGTTGCAAAATCCTTATCCATAAAGCATGCTGAGGCTCCAATATTTAAAAGGACTTTAGCAGAAATTCCTTATTTCAAGGTTCTTATATATACATGAAGTATAAAACAAGATGTTGGATCCGGAGGTAAAAAGAGACATTTTTCTGGTATTTTAGATTTGGGGGCATCTAACCACAAGGTCCCTACTGTGATTAGATATCTTTGTTTTCCGACCTTCCTAATTCAAATATTGTACCTTGTGCCTTGAATTCTCTATACTTATTTAGACAAAATCAACTACAATAAGTAAACATATCAGTCTAGAAGGGGATAGTCTGCACTCCTCTAGAATGCAATAATATCTTGAAGAGGGATAATCCACTCTCTATCAAGAGATCTAAGCTCTGATATGATTATGTAAGTTAGTCTTATCAAACTGTCAAGGATGCAAGATAGCAAGTTAACCAAGAACCAAAGAGAAGAAATCAGAATCAAAATAACTTCAAGAACAAAGAACAAGATGGACAAAAGCAAGAACTAGATCAAGAATAAGAAACTAGATTAATATCAAGAACAAGGCAACACTCTAGATTATTCCAAGACTTATGTTGGCAAGATTGAGGTGCTCCTTAATCTTGCCTCTTATTTATACTCTGAGGCCTTATGTCCTATTGGACTTTCTAAGACTATCTTAGAATATTCTAGAGGCTTGAGGAAGATTTTGGAAGACTCTAAAAAGTCTATGAGAGGTCTTGGAAGGTTGAAGAAGATTCTAGAGGGTCCTAAAAATATCTTAGAATATTCTAGAAGTTTGAGGAAGATTTTGGAAGACTCTAAAAAGTCCACGAGAGGTTTTGGAAGGTTGAGGAGGATTCTAAAAGATTCTAAAAGATTCTAGAAGATTCTAAAAAGCTATAGAAGGTTCTAAAAGATTACAGAAAGTTCTAGTAATGGCTTAAAGTATGTCCGTGATATGATATGAGAAATAATTTCTATAAGAAGTGATAAAAAAGATTTTAAAATTTGCCCTAATGAAGGTTCATGGATTAATATTTGCGTTGGAAGGAAATAATAATAATAAAGTAATTTATATTAAATAGTTCATAGCAACTCTTAGATTATTATACAAGCATTAGCTTTATAAAGGACTTGGAATAAATGGTGTTTTGGATGTGAATGACTTTTATCCATAGTGGTACCTTAATCTTCCTTCTTTTTTTATCTCTTCTACCATATCATATCCTTCAAGAACAAATTCCAGACGTTTTGCCATTCCTCTAATAGCTTTACAAAGTGTTCTGCTCTTTGGGCCTAAATTAACAACTATCAACATAATCAATCTTGATAGAACTTGCATTTTAAAGGTTTTGAGCTTCAAATGATTTCATTAGTGAACATACCAAAGGACATTTGTCTAAAGCACTTAATTGGAATCAATTGCAATCATCTATCCAATATAATTCTTTCCTGTTTGAAGTTGTGAAAGGACAACAAATGAGATTTAGGAGGTGTAGGCAAGTTAGGCATAACATTAAAACTTGTCCAAATCCGGAAGCATTAAGTACTAGGAACTGATTATGAAGATAGTATTTTTGATAGCAATGGCTTATATATATTAGAAAAAGATATATTTAAGTTGAAACTGAGTAGCAACAACTTGGGTATACTATTGATAAAAAAAAGAAGTATCAAAAGGGGGAAGGTGGGTGCCAAAAGATTGTTGAAGGGTGTCAATTAAATAACTCTAGGGTGTCACATTAACAATACCCATTTATTTATTAAGAATAATTATTTCTTAGAACCTTGACTAAATTGTATAAGAGTATATACTTTCCAAATATCAAATATATATATATATATATATATATATTTATATATATTTATATATATTTGTTTTGTTATTCCCAATTAGATCATAAACACATTTTGAATTAGTTGCTTGAAAAAGTTGATACTTAAAACATTGTAATTAAAAATTTTTCTTTTTTTCTTTTTTTTTTCTTTCTTGTTTTTAACCTTAACATTTTTGCTTGATGTAGTAAAATGAAATGAAGATGTGAGCATCAAGTGTGGGTCTAGTTATGCACAAGCTGCCAGTTTTCCTTCCTGTTCATGGCCAAAAGCAACAAGGAATGCTCATGATGTGGAAGCCAGAAGTGGAGGTCTATCCAGACATTGACGGAATCCAAGGGGGTGGAACTGGATGAGGGAATCTAAGTCTGTCGGAAGTCGTCGGAAGTCGTTGGGAAGCACAGACGACAGATGAAGACCCAGATGGATGAACGACGAATCAGTCGGTCGGTCGGTCGGTCGGTCGGTCGGTCGGTCGGTCGCTTCCCCAGGACCATCAAAGGAGTGGGGGGAGGGAGGATTATGTACTCACGCAGCTTGCGCTGAGGAGGTTGGTTATACGAGGAATGGGCGAGGGGGAGGTGCGGAATCGGGCGTGGGGAGATGGAATTTCGGGGTGGTGCTGCACTTGCGTCACCACGGCCAATTCACTCTATTAGATGCATGCGAATGGCACTCCGTTGTCTGTCTGTCTGGCACTCAGCAGCCATGGAGAGCATTAATGCCTGTTGCTGGCTCCATCCTCCATCCTGCCGCGCCGTGCTTGAGTAGCATTCGCTTCTGGATTCGCTGAATCGGCACGCTCGTGCCGGAATACGATTCCATCGAAGAATACCAGCGGTGTTGCTCTCGTGCATGATATTGACGAGTATTGGAGGTTGAGGATTCCGTGAAAGGTCTTTCAAAGTGTTCTTGGTTGTGTGGTTAATTGCTGATTAGCGGAGGAGTAGCACGGCAGTAGTTCATCACGATTGTCGTCATGTTTCGGCTGTAGATTTTATGATCGGAGGGTTAGGGTCGAAGGGGTAGAAGAGTAGCGAAGGGTGGAGAAGAAAGGGAAAGGACAGGGAAGGGGAAGCGTTGAGCGCGTTTTGAAAGGGAAGTGAAAATGGTGAGCGGGGAGGGGGAAGTGGAGCGAAAGCATGTACAGGAGCCGCAGCAGCCCAGCATGTTTAAGAAAGTTGTCCTGGGGGTATGCGTGATGGAAAAGAAGGTTGGTGCATCAATGGGATCCTCATTACGTCGTTGCAGTCATTGTTTTATTTTGTTTTGTTTTTTCTTTGGTGAATTTCTATGGATGTTGCTCCTCCCCGCTAGCGTGGTAGCTTCGAATCTTAAATTCTTGAAGTTTTCTGAAATTGGATATTGAATGTGATCCACTGTTTCCCCTAACTGAGCTGGTACTATCCATTTCATTCGCTATACGGTGCTTTTTTCTATGTCCGTAGAATCCAAGTATTGACCGCGGACTCTTTGTTGACATCCGTATACTGTGTATTTTGGTGCTTGCTGGTCACAATCATATCAGAGGTCGAGATCCTTGTTTTCATTGTTTTGAGAGAATAACGAAAACAAAAACAATGACTGCAACGGCATGTAGTAGAGTTGTTTGATATTCTCGAAATTTTAAATCGACGGCGTCCTCCTGAACAGAGCCCTCATGAACTCAGGAGTCAATTTAGAAGTGTTGACGTCAAACAAGTTTTGTTTCCGCACTTCCTTTTTCATGGATCGCGCAGACATGCTTGTATGCGGATTCTTTGGTTTCAGAAGGCTCATTCTGAGTAGCGGTGGGGATTTTTAGAGAGCACTTTGTCTTTTTCCGGAGTTTCAGGGTTCGAATTAGATTTCGACATCAAAATAGGAAGTCGTAAAGCTTCTCTAACATACTTGCATCCTGACATAGTAGTAGTAGCATGCAGCGGTTTCTGAGTGATTCGGACCTCCGAAGATGCTTTCGGATCTAATTAGAATATCCTCCCAGTTCAAACGAAGTAGCAAGAATATTCCGATTTGTAAGGAGCTTTAGACGGGTATTTGCATGGAGAAGTATGCAGAAACTGTCTGTCGTGTTGAGAAATTTTTGATTGCGTCGACACAATTGATTGTCGGACGTGATGGACTTGTGGCCTTCGCTGAACATAATCTTTTCATACTTGATTTTAAGTCAGTCTAAAAGGCGAACGGTCAAATCAAATTAAGGGCTTGTTACGATGCACGCCTCGTTTACTTAGAACCTCAGATCTTCCAGTTTTTGAATTAGCCTGAAATCTAAGACTTCTGAATGGTTTTCTTACTTTTCTGATAATTGAATCTCCACCCTTGATAAGTTAAGTGGGAATCCATCGAAGTTTAGTTGGTCGAAACGAAGATACCGATAGTATTGTGTGTAGTGGTTACACTTATGGTCTGCAGGAAGAGCCTTAGCTACATCATGGCTTTAGTCATGGCGGTTTCATTTTGTTAGCCGTGTCTACCAAAATGGTTTGTTTTGGTTTTGATTTGATGCAAGAAAGCAATTGGACGCTAACGGATTCAGTCAAACTCTAAGCCTACGATTGAAAATGAAGTCATACTTTTAGATTGCAGTATCCTGACGGACTCATTTTGATCCCTACTGATTGGTGACTAATGTATGTCGGAGGATATGTTTGGTTATGTGCGAACACGGTCTAATATTGCAGCTCTGCGTGTTAATCACGAATGCTCTTATGCTATAAGCTTGTCTGTTAAGGTGCATCTTTGGAAATTGGCAGGCACTATCTGGACCAATGGCTCAAATTCTTGATCGACTTAGAATGTTCGGCGAATTTGAGGTCTGTTTTCCACTCCATTCTTTTTCTTTTTTAATTTTAATTTTAATTTTTTTTTCGTTTATTTTGTTTTAAGGCGCAGTTAATCTTATTCGAACCTCATCGGGGTAACAGTTGAACGTTACTCTCAAGAGCTACATCAATACAGCTTTATTGTGAAGAGTACTTCGTTTCCTAATGACATAACCAAGTTTGCTGTTCGACTTAAAATTAAAGCGAACTCGTGTAAAGCGGTGGTTTCTCTTCAAAATTCATTCCTTTGAAGGAGAATCACATGTTCCATGCTCCTCCGTCGCAGAGGCGGAAGCTCACATTCACTGTTAGCCAGTTTTGCAAAGAAACTGGTAGTCTGCTTCTGCTTTTTTCAGTACCTTATTTTTATGAGGCTTGCGGCGCAGGTATCTATATTCTTGTTGTTGTGTCTGAACCATTAGGCGGTCTTTGCAGATCATAATCTTTGGGGACCATGTAGTACTGCATGAGCCGGTTGAAAAGTGAGTGTTTCTGTTCTATCCTGCAACTGCTTCGTCATCAAGTGTTACTTTGTAAAATAATTGAAATTGTCTGCAGTTATGAATCTTTTTCTAAGTATAAACGTCTCATTGAACTGATGTCCGATGTGGTCATTGTTCTACGCCAGTTCTATTTACGAGTGTATCTTCGGTACGTTCTTTGAATCACATTTCGCAGGTGGCCGCTCTGTGACTGTTTGATAGCATTCTATTCTACTGGCTATCCCCTCGACAAAGCTGAAGCTTATGCTGCTCTTCGCAAGTCAGTTATATTTTGCTCTTCGTCTCTTCGTTTGTTTATTTGAAGTAATTAAATAGCATCAATGGAGCTTTATTCGTTAAGTCCCTCAGTCATAATGCTCAGGCAACCACTTTCACATGATTTGGCTTTACCATTTTACATGCCATTCAAGGTTACAGTGGATATCCTCTCAGAATGCTAGTCTAGCTCTTGTGACGGTTTCCAGAAACTTTAAGAGGACTCTGTATGGAAATAACCGTCTTCACGAGAGTTACAGGATGTGACAATGGCTTTTAACGTCTTCAAAACCTCATGGAATGACTAGTAGTGTTCTCATCGTCTGTTTGCTGGCTGTTATGATGTAGACCGTATCTCATTAACCAGCTGAAACTGCAGCACCTCCTTCATGACCGTCGCAAAGTTTATGCTGTGTGTACATCTTGACCCCCTGCTTTTTCATGTATTTTTTCGCACACAGTAGCAGGGAATATTTGAACAGACTCTTAATCAATATTTGTCTATCAGTATTACTTGTTCATTTTGATATCTGCTCGTGTAGTATGTTGCGATTCTTTCCGAAAATGAGCTGGCTTAGTAAGATCTGAGGATTCATGTTTGAATTGGCATTTTATCTCGTGTTTTTTCCAGCGCCTTGAAGAGTTTGGGATTCCAATTCCCAACTATGCTCTGGTTAGCCGAAACTTTCCCTATGAAGAGGTGGAAAATTTTGTGGAAGAGGAAGACTATGTTGAAATTCATGGCAAACGAATACTAAAACCATTTGTGGAGAAGCCTGTTGATGGTGTGCACGGTCTCCTACCAGCCTTGCAGCCGACTTTATTTCTTTTCTTTCAGCTCAGGAACTACAGCAAACTTTACACACAGAGTGTTTTTCTCTGAATGATTTTATCCATGTATTGTCTTATTACTATCACCTGAAAACCATGGCTAACGCTTGAGCAACCACGTCATGTTGTTTGACCCTAAAGTCTATTGGAGATCATTGTTTAAATTTCTTTTTTCCAGTTCACATCATTAATCACTCTTTATGAAGCAGGTGATAACCACAGCGTAATGATATACTATCCAAGCTCTGCTGGTGGTGGAATGAAGGAGCTTTTCCGAAAGGTGAATTTGATCTGTCCCCTTGATGCAGTATAGATGGAGGTTGAATGGACTAATTGCAATTCTGAGAAGATTAAGAGATTTAAGAGGATTACTAATTAGTAGGTTTTTCTTGGTCAGTTGACCTTTAGTGCGTGTCTTTTGTTTGAGATTATGGTCTATTCTGTAAACCTGCTCTGCAGTTAGCACGGGGTAGTTATGTTGTCTAGCATCACGAGCCCCTAGTGATAATTGTGTTGAGAATCGAAATGCACGAGGAATTTTCTCAGTTGGGAACAAGCATTACACCATTATATGTTGTACAGGTGGGTAATCGATCTAGCGAATTTCGTCCCAATATACGGAGAGTACGGAGGTCTGGTTCTTATATCTACGAAGAGTTTATGCCTACTGGAGGCACCGACGTTAAGGTACTTATAGTTCTTTTTTGGACGATTACTGGAAGAGTTGTGGTTTTCATAAATTTCATGTAGTCGATACGATTGTTATATAAGACAAATCTATCACTTTAAAGCATTTTCCTATTTTCTTGGAAGGGCTTTGTTTGAAAGTTGTAATCTGTGACACGATCATCTGATCTGAGAGCATGTGGAGTACTAGAGCAATCCTCCTGGAAGTACATATACTGCTCTGGCGATCATATCTTTTCAAACTGATGTTTGGTTTACACGAATTTGTTTTAGGTTTTACGTAATCAAGCATACATGTTGTTGTGTTACCTGCTAGTGTCATATTATATTAAACTTATGCATTCACTTGCAAAGTTCCTAAGTGTTAATTACGTTCTGGCAGTTGTGACTGATAAAACTAGAGCTTGGAAGTAGTTGCATCGAATAACGTTCTAGATATTGAAAACGAGGGTTCTTGTCCCAACTTGTAGAGTGTTTTGCTATTTGAAACACTTTTCGAGTTGGAAATCTCGGTTTTGATGACAATAAAAAGCTTTTACCCAGTCGAATGGATTTGAGGAGTTCACCGCAAAATTTGTTCGTTGTGGCGGAGTTCGGAGTTGAATTAGGAAATAACCGTGTGCAAGTTCGCAAATGAGAGCGTTCATGTGACAACCTTTGCGCGTGCAGGTGTACACAGTGGGACCAGAATATGCCCATGCAGAAGCTCGAAAGTCTCCTGTTGTTGACGGGGTAGTAATGAGAAGTGCGGACGGGAAGGAGGTGAGCAAATAAGGACAAGTTTAGTTGATTCTGATTTTGGAAAAGCTGACTTAAAATCTTCACCACTTGTTTAGAGATGATAACCCTAGTGAGCTTGCCCTGACAAGCTAACTGTGGGTTAAATGTACAGCACGGAAATTCTGGAGTTTAAATTAGCTGTGGTGTTCTCAAGGCCTTTTGTTGAATCATTTCATTTTATTTTATTATCTGGTCCAAAGAAATTTAGACCATGAACTGTGTCATATCTTTGAACTTATTTAACTGAATAGTTTCTACAGTTGAGTTTAGATGTTGTGTATACTATGATGATCGCAGATGCTTTTTAATGTTCTATTATTTGATATCTATATGATCTTATTAACGGAGGCTCTCATCTTGTGTTTCAGGTAAGGTATCCTGTGCTTCTGACTCCAGCAGAGAAGCAAATGGCTCGAGATGTTTGTGTTGCTTTTGGTCAGGGGGTGAGTACTCTTTTTTAAAAGACCCTTTTAATATTTAAAAAAAAGAAAAAAAGAATAAGAAAAAGAAGTTAATTTCCAAAATAGCAAGGCTTACATGAACGTGCATAAGACTTCTAACATACTAGGATTACTGACCTGCTTCGGTACTTCGAAATGCTTCTGACAAAAGGCATAATTGGCCTGCAGGTTTGTGGATTTGATTTGCTTCGATCGCAAGGTCGGTCATATGTGTGTGACGTTAATGGGTGGAGTTTCGTTAAGAACTCTTACAAGTAAGTAAACAACCTGTGCGATTTTCACCTAATATTCATCCCTTTGTAATACCAGATTGATGAATTTCACTTTCCCAGTGTTCTACGAAGATCTAGTCTATTGGTACTGATTATTTTGGTGTTGATTTTAGGTATTATGATGATGCAGCTTGCGTGCTCAGAGCTATGTTTTTGGAAGCAAGAGCACCTCATCTCAATGTGAAGCTTTCATGTTTTCCGTGGACTAGAGTTGAACAACCTCTTGAAGCAGAGGACGGTAATAGCATTTTCAAGCAGGAAAGCAGTACACGTACTGGCACATTTGGTCAGTCAGAAGAACTGCGATGCGTCATTGCTGTTCTGCGCCAGTAAGAAAACCATAATACTCTCTTCATCCCTTTCTCGACTCAATACATGGTTTTCCTTGGTTATTTTAATCATTTCTTGGATCTTTTGCAATGATCAAACGATCTACAATTGAATGATCAAAGAATGCGAACAACCATATCTTGGATTGTCAACGAATAATGTAGTTTCTTTTCTTTTTCATAACCATTTTGTGCCTTGGACTCACTCTTCAGGATGTTTATTATCGTAGTGTCTTGATAAGGACCTTTTTGATTTGACAGTGGTGACAGAACACCGAAGCAGAAAGTCAAGATGAGGGTCACACAGGACAGATTACTCAGTCTCATGCTGAAATACAATGGTGGGAGACCTAGATCGGAGGTAATCCTCTTCTCGTAATGCATTTTCATTTTCTTTTCACCATGCACGCTACTTATATTTTCTGTGCTTGATATAGCTAGATCCTCATGTTGCTTTTATTTTCTGAGTAGAGTTAGATATCATTGGCGCCAAATTTACAGTATCAGTTACATATCATCACAGGCTAAATTGAAAAGCGCAGTTCAGTTGCAAGATTTCCTTGACGCCACCCGCATGCTTGTCCCACGAACCAGGTCAGTATGGTTTGTGCGCACAGTTGATATCTGGGACATAAGATTTTTCTTTTTGTTGGTTGAGGCATTTCTATTTTGATACATACTTTTCTGACGCAGAGGCTGATGAATTCTTTTTACGTTCTGAAAATATTCTCAGATCAGGGAAAGAGAGTAGCGATAGTGAGGCAGAAGATTGGGAGCATGCCGAGAAATTACGACATGTGAAAGCCGTACTTGAGGAGGTGAACTGCTGCTTTGGTTTTCGTAGCATGTTTTTAGCTATCCTTCATATATATGAGCAACGCTCTCAGTTCATTCTACACAAGCTGTTCATTTGAAAGCATCTCATGGCGTTTTGATTATCGTCTGTAACTGACTATTATTCTTGGTATTATGCAGGGTGGTCACTTTTCCGGAATTTATCGGAAAGTGCAGCTGAAACCTCTAAAATGGACAAAGGTTCCGATGGAGGAGGATGACGTTGAAGAAGAACGCCCCATAGAGGCATTGATGGTGTTGAAGTATGGAGGTGTTCTCACACACGCCGGCCGAAAGCAGGTAATTTTAAATTTAGTCACATTTATTTTTTAGTGGCACACCAGCGAAGAGGCTTATAAGTAATGGGGCGTAATCAAGATTTTTTTTGAAGTACCGTTTAAAAGCACCAAAGACTGAAGAGTGCGGACTGAGCAGAATTTTGTGAACACTAACGTGACTTCGACGGTAGGCAGATCAAGTGCAAGTTAGTTGCACTTGTGTTGAAGGTTTCACCTTCAGATTCGAAATCAACTATGCTCTCCTATGTGTATTACTTGATAACTTTGATCATCAGTGCTTGTTGATGTGTGTGTACATTCATCCAGTTCTACCTTCAGTTTATAGGTTGGTCGTTGTGTACTGCAGATCAATATTTCGAGCGTTGTGAATTAACTCAATGGATTCTGTGATTCCAGGCTGAAGAATTGGGGCGATCTTTCAGGAACTGCATGTATCCTGGTACGTCAGTTTTAGCTACCAAATTAATAACAGATCTATGTTTGTGTGCAAATTTGAGCTGGAAATTAGCCGGACAGATTTTCGTTCAATATCGGTTTTAGATCTTATCCTACGAAGTTCATAAACTCGTCCTGGAAAACCGAAATTGGACCACAGGAGAGGGGACAGGCTTGCTGCGACTTCATAGTACTTATCGGCATGACTTGAAAATTTACAGTTCCGATGAGGGGCGGGTGCAGGTTGTTTCTCTTTCTTCACTACAAACATCGTCAACCCGCTTTCAGTTGTAGAATACACAGCTTTTTATTTTGCATTAGTAGACGCATTATAGTGAGTGTCCTACTGACTGAGAAAATCAATCATTTGGTTATTCTTTAAATTCATGGCAGAATAATGATGCACTCCATGAGGTTCGTACTTGTAAACTTTCATCTTCGAAATTTCTTTCGAGAACGTATTCATTTTTAAAGGGCTTATGGCTTTCTGCAGATGTCAGCTGCTGCTTTTGCGAAAGGCTTGCTCGATTTGGAAGGTCAGCTGACCCCCATTTTGGTAAGTACCGTAATAGTTCAGTTCAGTTCAGTTCAGTTTTCTTTAAAGCAGAAACTGGTTTGGAAGAGACTTTAAATTGGATTTTATTCTTGTTTTTCTGCTACTTCACCTCTCGGACATCGACCATTCTGTAACTATGGTATTTCTTTTAACTAATTGTTTAGGAAATTGCTTGCAGGTTTCTCTGGTCAGCAAAGATTCTCCCATGCTAGATGGTCTAGAGACTGCCAGTATTGAAATGGAAGAAGCGAAGGTATTTTACGACAGCAGCTTGCTGTTTCAAAAAGTTTCGCACAATCTTTGGATCTTCAATTTTAGATTATGGATGTTCAGAAACGTCAAGGAGTGATTGTTGCTTATATCGTGTCTCTTCTCCCCCGCTACTTATTAGTGAACTTGAAAGATCTTCTCAACTTTACATGCTTACTAGGTTGTCCTGATCTTCAGACGAAGCTGTATGAGGTAGCGACATTATCGGAAAAGCAGCCGCTCTCCTCATCCTTAAAGCCTGAAATGCCTTGGATGGTGGATGGAGGAGGCATGCCTGAAAACTCCTTAGAATTGATGAAGAAACTGGTTCGATTCTTATCTATTTCTCCTGCCACCTTTGAAGAGTACATGTATTTGATTAATGTTAATATTTGCATGCAGTCATTTTATTGTTGGCTCTTAGGCGCGGCATTGCCGCTATTATTGTGGCAGGTTATTAAGGTTTATACTTGTGAAATCCTGTTCATGAGTATGTATGGTTTCGTAAGAGGCACCAAATGCTGAAGGCAATAAAGACTGTCGTGATCAAGGGAGATGGTTTTGATTGCTGATGAATTAGCTATTTCTAAAAGTTCAAAGGCATAATATCCGATTAACTGTATTCACAACACTACTTATTTATGTCTTGTTTGTCTCAGGTTGAACTCACGAGGATTGTTACAGTTCAGGTGAAGCTTCTATGTAAAGCTGAAGAGGAGCGCCTGGCTTCAACTGCTCTCAATGAGGAGCTTCCCCCTTATGATGAAGCCCGTGCTTTGGGAAAGACCAATATGGACGTTGATCGAATTGCTGCTGGGCTACCATGTGGTAGTGAGGGATTTCTTCTCATGTTCGCTCGATGGAAGAAGTTGGAACGGGACATCTATAACGAACGGAAAGAGTAAGTACACCAAGTTTGAGAAGGAATCAATTAGGTATACAGTGGGTTCCTTGGAGAATATGGCCTTCAGGACAACATTATGATGTTTTTAGACAGATTTTGAGAATATCATGATCAGATTTTTTAAAGTAGATTCATCAGTTTCAAGTTAGGTTTATAGTATTGCTTATTAACCAGATAAGACTCGTGTTTGGTTTGAATTAATTGTCGAGGGAATTGATGGATGCAGTCGTTATGATATTAGCAAAGTTCCTGATATATACGACTCTGCCAAGTGAGCCTCTGTTCTGTTAACTCTTTCTGATCTTGTGAAATCTCAAATTTCTGTTGCATTATATTTATTGTCGCCTTTCTTTTGTTCTTTCAGCTAAATCTTTCTTTGTATTATAGTTGCTTCTTAAATATTCAAGTCAATTTTCCTTACTGTTATTGAGTTGAGATCTTTTGTATCCAGGTACGATCTTCTGCATAATGCTCATCTAAAACTTCAGGATCTTGACGAACTTTACAAAGTGGCGAAGGTATTTTTTTTATGACTCTGGTATTGTATCGGGAAGACATTTGCCATGAAGCTGTGTATACGGATCAGTTTTTTTGTTAGTTGGGAGAAAATACTGCATTTTTCTTTAATCCCTCAGTGCGTATCACCGTGCAATGCTTAGTCATTTCAGGCTGTTCGGATGCTCTTGCTTGGAGAGAGTAGAAATTCTTTGGCTTTATAGAGTGAAATCCCTCCTTAATATTTGAATGGTTCACTTGGGTTTCAAGTGGCAGCTAATTTTGCAATGGTTACGGAAATGAGTTTCTATGTGCTTAGGCCTGTATAAAAGTGCAAGTTAGATTGCAGACAAAATATTATTGTGCTGTAGTAATATGATGGTCATGTTTCAGAGGCTTGCGGATGGGGTCATTCCGAATGAATACGGAATCAATCCTCAACACAAACTGATTATAGGAGCTAAGGTACTCAATCAACCTTTTGTGTCCTTTCCATGAGTAAGAGTTTGAGGTTTTGAAGATAGTGTTGCACTGGATTGCTCCCCGGCATCATTTCGCAATTGAGTTATTCCAGGAACAAATTGTTTTCATTTACACCGTAACGGACTTACATACACGCGAGGTTTATTTAAGATTTCGTTGTGCGCTTCACACGGATATGATAGTTACTAATGCCGGGACGATCTGTATGGCAGATTGCACGCCGTCTTCTGGGAAAGATACTTATCGACCTTCGAAACACTCGCGAGGAGGCCATTAGCGTAGCCGAGGTGAAGCAAAAGCAGGAATCGGCCAATGGTCTTTTACCAAGTAGATTTCATAAGAAACATGAAGGCAATCGAATCAGCGGTAAAGTCAGGGTTGCTGTTGATAGCTCGAGACAAACCTGCACAAACGACAAGTCATATGAGACAGAAGATGACGATGATACTCAGTATCGATTGGACCCTAAGTATGGAACCTCGTTTTCTTCTTCGTGTCGACAGTGCTTCTGAACAATGAAACTTCAATGTTCACCCAGTATAATACTTAAATTTTTTTTTTTTTTTATCGTATTCATTTGTGCTGATCATAGTGGATGCAATCATACTTCTACAGGTATGCCAATGTTAGAACACCTGAGAGGCATGTTCGAACTAGGTTATACTTCACTTCGGTAAGTTGCAACCACGTCGTGTAGTGATAAACTCATTTCAGTCTTTGAATAAGTTACCTCGTGCTAAACTTTGATCATTTAAGCAAAGTGGTTCCCTGCTGGTTTTAAAGTAGTGTCATCTCTCTTTTGTCTACCCACTTAGTGTGAACGCCTGTGCAGGAATCACACATCCATTCATTAATCAATATTATCCGTTATTGCCACCTGGATGATTGTTTGAAAGGAGAAGCAGGTCTGGTTTCGGATGAAGACTTACAACGTATATTTGAAATCAAGGAGCTTGACTATTTGACTCACATTGTGCTCCGAATGTACGAGAATACAGCAGTAAGTATTGTTAACATATTTATCTTTGTATGACAAGCTTTGTTGTCAGGGCGTACTTGAACTTGTTCAATAAAGTGAAGCATGGTCTTTTTTGATGATTTCTTTTATGATGAACTAGCACACATACTGTGAGAACTTTATTTTTGTGGATCTCGACCGGGGCATTTGAAATTTGAGTATTTGCTTGTCTGCAGGTGTCTTTGGAAGATTCACGAAGGTTCAGGATTGAGTTGATGTTCAGCACTGGAGCATCTTTAAGTCCTCTTGAGGTAAGTAGACATGTAGCTGCTGTGCGAGTTGAGGTTGGGTGATATTTGCAATTTCATATTTCTCTAGTTCGTAAACTTGTTAATTATTTTGATATGAACTGGGAGGCGATCTAAAACTTGGTTGGTTTGGAGTGGCTGCAGGCAACTCCTCGTAATCGAGATCACACTCTACCTGTATTGCCTCCAGACACCTTGCAGGAAGAGGGTAGTTACGTTACTCTTGACCGTTTGGAAAAGTTGATGCGGCCATTTGCTATGCCAGCCGAAGATTTTCCTCCAGCCAGTAACCCACAGGGATTTTCTGGTTTATTTATGAAAGGTGGAGGAGTTCTGGATTGTCTTGTTAAGTTCTGGCTTTTTAACAAAACCTCGAAGTGGCATAAAGAACCTTAAACTCTCTTAAAAACGTCAGAAGTGTCTAAATTGTGGAATCTTTTCATAACGCTGAACTTGTTTGTCATTGTCATACTTTGGAAAAATAATCTCTAAAGCTAGTTAGGAGTTATTAGTCTTTTCTGAAGGTTGATGTCAAGGTGATTGGATGATACTTATCTGTGTGTAGTAACTCCATGATATCCAATTCACGATTATTTTGGGAACAATCAAAAAAATATTTGAAAAAAGGAAATGCATAATTTTTAAAGGTATGATATCGGAGGAATTAAATTGAAGACGCAGTAATGATAGCCAACTTCAGGTCATTAATCGTATGATGTGCAACCGCCATTTTCTGCTGCAGGGAATTCTTAATTTAAGCTTATTTAAACTGAGTCTTTAATACTGAAACATTGCATGAATAAAAACTAGTAGACTATATGTGAAGTCTGTACACTCACATAAATTCTTACCAACTGCCATGCGCTAAAATGGTCTAGCTTTTTGCTTGACTAGATTTCTTTTTTAAAACTTTATCCTAACAAGATTCAGTATGTATTAGACATGACTTGTGACATGATTTTTTGAAGAGAAAATATGCAGATTAGAATGTGTTGACATTTGGGAAATATGGTATCGTAGATATTCCTTATTCAAAGTTAGATGGACGTCAACTCTTATTTGTGCTTTGGTGCTAAGACTTTGTGTTGTGGAATTGGTATTAAAGGGGTTCGGCGGTGGTGGTTTTCAAGGCGGCAGTAGTTGTGGTCAAGGTATCATGGTGGTTCGCCTCTGTTCTACATTTTACTTGGGAGGATGGCAATTGAATGTTACAGCCATAACTAGAACACAGACGATCTTGAAATCTATTGCACCAATGCGAGTGTTTAGCAATTGTGAGCTTTTCAGATGCAGTTGGTGTCGAGTGGAGCTCGAATGGTTTTCAGATTGAATTTTCTGAGTGTAATGGGTCAAGGTTGACAGGTTTCATTTAAGGGCACATCCTGTTGCTTTTTCTGATAATGGTTATGCAGTAGTGGATTTGTAATTCAGTAAAGTTATAGGGGTTTTGGAATCATATCATAAATAATACCCACAGGTTCAGGTCTCGACAGTATAGGCTCTTATTGAGAAGCACATCGGTACCGTGATGAATCTTATTTCGGGGATATTTTGTTTGCTTGGTGCAATTATTGTATTACCATATTTGATAATGTTCAATAGTGCTTTTTCCTACACATCAGATCGCTGATAGATCGTGTAAATGTGATGTGAACTTTTGCGTATATTTATTTTTGGCTTGGTACTAAGGTGAAGATTGTGAAATTTCATGGTTAAGATTATTCTTACTTTAAATAATTATGCCTGTGCCTGTAGCAATCATGTCCTTGATATCTTAACCTGAGTTAAGGTTCTCTATTGTTGTATTCATCTCAGAACGAGTCAGATTGATTTTGAAAATCTCTAAGAATATTCAGCTCCCAAGATCACTTTAGTGGGGTGAGAATGGTTCTGCACCAAAGAAGTAGCTGGTAACTGTGTTGCTTCATTCTCAGTGCATGGATTCCACCTCAAGCAGAGCAGTTGATCTGCATAGATTGTTGTCACATAGTGCTGGAAGCAAAACCTCATTAATGACTCAAGAACAAGTGACTGCTGACAGGTATTAGCACACCAAACTATGCTCTCTCAATCTTGGTTGGGAAGGGATCCAACGTTTTTTCAACTCACAAGAGTCTGACAACAGTTTTGTATATGGGGTGAGGTTATGCGGTGGCGGTGTCTGGAATGAAAACTTCTCTAAAACCAACAAAGAAGAGGATGAGCAATGAGGTTTTTCCAGTTCTAGATATTAAATGTTCAAGTATTGGAAGTGCTGATGTTCAATATTTGATGATGATCAATATTCTAGAGTGTTTACTTGATTCTAACTAGTAGCTCAAACAATTGCTACTATTTCTTTGATGCTCCAAATTTAATTATGCTTGACTTATTAAAAATTTAACTTATGTAGCTTTAGTATTATCAAATTTAGTATTAATCTAATTGTTAAGAATTGAAAGATGATCCTTTGAAGTTGGGTGATCCAAATTACTAAGGTAATGGACCATTTTTTACTTAAATTAATTAAAAAACTTTGTTCCAACTCCAAATTCAATGATTCTTAACTTATTAAAAAACTAACTTTAAGAGGCTACTACTAGAGGAATTTTATCTCAATATTTACAAAATTAAAAGGCTAATAGAAAATAGTTAAAGGCCCTTTAAAAATAAAATATGGATCTTTACTTTAATAGTATTAAAAAGGTTTAATAAATTCTTTAATAAAAAAAAATCTTTACTTTAATAGTATTAAAAAGGTTTAATAAATTCTTTAATAAAAGAAAATCTTTACTTTAATAGTATGAAAAAGGTTGAATAAACTAGCTTAAAAAATTATAAAAATTTTGTAAAAATTTTATGCAATTAATTAAAAATTTATTAAAAATTAATACACTTAATAAATTAATTTAAAATTTATATTTAAAATGTATCAACTTATCTCTTAAAAGTGTATCAACTTCAAAGATTCTAAAGTATCAATTTTAAAGATTTTCAAGTATTGTATAGGATATCAACATGTTATGTAAAAAAAAAAATAGAAGGCATTAGCTACAACAAAGGCAATTTTTTGCTTGTAATCTAATACTTCTCTTTTTTAGATTCTTTCTTGGTATGATGTGTATAGAATGAGATATTACTTGAAATCTTTTTAAAAAATACAGAGATTTTTGTAAATGATTTTTTTGTAAATATGTGTAAATAAAGTTGTGAGATTCAACAATAGGTTCATATATTGAAATGTTGTTCTATTATAAGTAAGTAGTATAACAATTGCAAGTTAGAAGTATAAGCAATACCATGTTTAATGTAACAATATTAAGTTCTACTTTTATGCAACAACACATTAGGCAAATTATGCATGTATAGACAAGGTAAATTATTTATATGTGTATTTGGTCATGATTAAAGTTAAACAACCAAAAGATAAATAAAAACAGAACTAAGTGTGTATAAGTAGTTTAATAAGTGCATATCAACAAAAATATAATAATTGTAATTATAATTATAATAATAGGTATAAAAATAGATTTTTTAACATTAAAGAAAGAATGCACATATGATGATTTATGCAGACAAAATCAGATGATAGTAATACAAAAGATTTAAGATTGATATAATTAAAAGATAAGAGGTGATCTAAGAATATAAGAAACTAAGTGAATGTTAAGACTATAAAGAAAACAATAAGTATCAACAAAAGTTTGCAATGTAACATAACTTAATTGAATTGATTGCAACAAATAAGAGAACAAGAATGAATTGAAAGGCAAAAAAAATATTATCATATTGCAATACAACTACTTGGTAAAAATATTGATAAATATTCAAGATATATAAACAAAAATTATATACAAGTTTTATTTTTAAAAAATTATGCCTTAATAGCTAATAGACAATATTTAGCTAGCATATTTATATTATAGGCTATATTTTGCATTAAAAAGACTTCCATTGCCTTAGAAGGGCTATAAATTAGTTAAGATGAGGTAGAGAAGGTAAAAAAAAATAATATAGTTACCTCTAAGGCAAAGTTAAGGTTGATATTGCATAATGATAATTATAAAAATAATAGGATTGATACTTAGAAGATGATAGTTGGTGAAATAGGATCAAATTACAAATACAAGATATAAAAATAAGGACTTAGGATAAACAAGTATTTTCTTTAAAGATTGAGAGATATACTTAGTGATTTAGATTTAAGAAAGTCCTAAAAATAAAAAAAACTTATAAGATTTATAAGTTAAAAAACATATTTAAAAGAACAATTAAAATCAAGGTTTTGTTTGCAACATTAATTTAAAAATAATAAAGATATAATATTAAGTTTGGATTTATTTCTAGTATATTTTATATTGGATCTATAATTAGATTTTTTAATTTTATAAATATATAACAATAAAAATAATTAATAAAGATACTAATGTAAAAATTTTATTAAATATTGTATCTTATTATGATTAATTAATTAGACTTAGAATTTGTTAGGAGATTTGAGGCTATTAAAAAAATATATTTTTAAATATTTTATTTTTTAAATTATAAGATAATTATAGTACTATAGAATTTTTTTTAATAGTTAGATACATATTATATTTTAAAATAAGAATTTATATAATATAACAATGCAATTAATAAATAATTGTAGTGGCTAAGGATGAAAAGATCTAAAAGCAAGTATAAGAAAAAAATATATAATAAAGAGTATAAAAAAATAAAAAGTAAAATTACATGGATAAATATAAAATAATTACAAATATAAATAAAAGAGTATTGCTATAAAAGACTAAATCTATTTAAACATAAGCAAAAATAATAATAAGAGTAAATTAACTAAAAATAGCTTAAATAAATAATAAAAATATCACAAAAAATAATAAGAAAAAAAACTATAAAAAATTGAAAATAATAGGATGCCAATAGAAAAACAACAATATGCCAAAAAAAAAATTAGTTGTATTATAAAAGAAAAAGTGATTAAAATATAAGCATTTTCAAACTCTAATAGATTACAAGGGTCTTAAAAGTAACTCACAATAGCTTCAAGAAGTAAAAAAATAAAATAAAATAAAAAACTAATGCTTGTTAATGTAACAAGTAAGAATAACTTAAAGTATATTAAATTCAATTACAACATGTCATTAGAAAAGTCCCACCAAGCACTTGCACATCTAATCTAATATAAGATAATATTATATAGTATAAAAATTTAATTATATTAGATTTAATTTTCAATCATAAATTTTTATTTTATTTTATATTCTTATAATTTTTATAAACTTTTATGATTAATATATTTATAATTAATTAAATATTAGTTATTAAATATTAATTAAATATTAATTAATTAATTAATTTTTATTTTACTAATTTATAAAAAAAATTATCTTGATTTTTTTATCATATTTAAAATTAGATGTAGAAAAAATAATAATTAAAAATAAAAAATATAAATATAAATATAAGAAATAACTTTTTGAATTAGCTATAAATATAGATAATTAATAGTAGTTGAAATAAATGTAATTGCAATGTGATTGTGGCCTTTATTAAAATAGTTCCAATTAGTTGATGTAATATAAATAAGGTAACTAATAATATTATTCAAAGAAAAGAATTAAGGTGATTTTACCTTTAATTATTCTACTAATTTCAAGATCTTCTTTTTAAACAACTACTGTTGTTACTTCATTACTCCAAATTTTTAAAAAATTATTGCTTGTTGAAAAGCTAACTTCAAGAAGCTTTAGCACTACTAAAACTTGCAATAGTTTTCTTTTTGAGTCTTACAAACCACTCCTCTAATGTTAGGTAATCTAAGCTATTTAAACAATGGACCACTATTTACTTGAATTGCTATAAATATATTATTCTACATCTAAATACAATAGTTCATGGCTTGTAAAGAAGCTAAATTTAAGATATTTTTAGAGATTTAAAAAAAATCATAATATTAAGAGATCAAGAAAAAATTAAAATTAAAATTAAAATAAGTTAAATAATAAAAAAATTAAATTTCAAGAGATGATTAGGTATCAAGGATAGGAACTTGAAAGAAGATGCATAAACCAATAAAATTTGTATCAAAGAAAAGCGATAAAATAAAAATAAGAAAATATATGTATTCAACAAGAAATTGGAATGGCTATTGCTAAAGACTAGAAAATATAAAGACTATTGAAGTAGACTAGAAACAAGAGTGAAGAAGGCTTTACAATGTGATGCCCTACCGTTACCGTCCACAGGCTAGCCTCTCCATCCTCCGCATTCGCATGTCCATGCCTAGGCAGGCAGCAGCAACGCACCATATAAGAGCCTCCGCCCTCAAATTCTCCAAC
This sequence comes from Physcomitrellopsis africana, assembly GCA_036785485.1. Lineage (NCBI taxonomy): Eukaryota > Viridiplantae > Streptophyta > Bryopsida > Funariales > Funariaceae > Physcomitrellopsis > Physcomitrellopsis africana. Next base: position 57,831 of record JAWRVF010000503.1, on the reverse strand, counting down.
CTTCGACAAGCACGCGAGCAGGAATCAACAACGGTGATCACGAAATAGAGAGTACAATATCCAAGTTATCAATCACTGTTGGACCGCTTCGAAGGATGGTTTGAAGCCAATTTGGTCGTCTCAGTTTCGATGAACTCATCCTACGATTGTACAATGGCAGCGACGATATCACAGATGAGTACCATCTGCGCGGGCAGCCTACAGGCATCGCTGTCGCTTCTACCCAAGCCAGGAAAGCTGGCAGGTGCGCAGGTGGTGGCCGCTCCTGCCAGGATGACAACGTCTCTGGCAGGCAGGGTTCGCTGCGAAGCTGGAGGCAACAAGGGCCCCTTCGCCGACGTCAGGGAGGCAGTGGGCCGCAACACGAAGAATGTGCTCACCAAGGACGACATCCTCCGGAACCAAGAGACCAACTAGTCCGAGAAGAAATCCGCGAGTGTCACCTAACCCACGTCCGGGTCCTTGTACCCGCGCCCCGAGGTGGAAAGCAGGCCGGAGACCGAAAGCATGTCCTTTTGGAGCGTGTTCGCGTTTGAGGGGGCGGCGCCCGAGACCATCAACGGCAGGCTCGCCTTGTTGGGGCTCGTGTGGGCAGTGGTCGCTGAGAAGATGACGGACAGAACGGTGATGAATCAGTTCACAGCTCCCGGTTGATTTACTTCCTGGTGGCAGTTCAGTTGCTTACGTACGCGTCGCTGGTGCCTATCATGAGCGGCGAGTCGTCGGATGCTCGCAGCTTCGAGCCTTTCACGGCTCGAGCGGAGCGACGGAACGGGCGCATGGCGATGGTGGGATTCTTCTCGCTGCTGGTGACGGAGTTGTTCACCCACACCGCCATCTTCAAGTAGACTTGCTGGACGCAGTTGCGACACCCGATGCCACCGCAACGGTGGCTTGCGGGTGTGTGTACATATGAGCGTAACTTGGGAAGGACCTGGTAGGCCATTAAATCGGCTGTCAGATGGGTCCACGCGTAAATGAGTGAGATCCCGGAGCGATGAGCTCAGGTGTAATTTTGTAAATGGGTAGATGTAGTGATTCCGGGTTCGAGACATGGTGCAGGACGTGTGCATGCGAGGATGCATTACAGAACTTTGATTGTCCTCGTACAATTTTGAGATGTGCGGTCCATCTGCACGAGCGTAGCAATACGGGGGTATAGCATATTCAGCTAACAAGACTCCGTAAGCGCAGTTAGTCCGACGGATTGTCGTTGGTGTTTTTGATGGGAAGTTGACCTTATCATTTAGTCGAAGAGGATATTGGCTGTTTTTCATGAGTTTTTAAGCAACGTTTGACGTTCGAAGTGTTTTACCTGCAGTTTTTCGATTACGTGTTGTAGGAAGTTTGCATGAGTTAGTACCTCAGAAGGATAGGATAGTACGGGTCTTTATGTATGTAATGGATGAAGGAGAAGATATGCTGATGCTGGAATGTTGTTTTGTTAAGGTGTTTAGTGCACCATTTGTTCTGTACATGTAGCAGACAAGTGTGACGAAATGTAAGTGCTGACAATATTGTGTATTCGGTGTGTGTCAAATGTCCGAATATTTTATGATACGGAGATCTTGTATGAATAGAAAGTCTGGATTTGCATGGTGTGGAAATTTACAACATGGGAAGTACAGCACAGCCTAGCTTCTTTGAACGCAGCGGTTGTAAAACGCTTTCTTTCTAAGAGAAAACTTGAAAAATTTGCACCACGCACAGGTGCTTAGTTAAAAGAAGAAATGTTTAAAATTATCGTTTCTTAGAGTTTGGTGAAAGGTTGTGATCATGTACTACTTAATTGCAATTCACAAGTTGGCAAATAAATTCTCATTCAACTTTGTTTGTCTAACGACTTTCACCATACAGCAAGCACAGTTCGCACTGCATACGATTAGTCCAAGTTATAAATGAATCTTCGGAACCTCGCACATCACGTCATTTTCAGAAGATATGAATTAATAACAGAACAAGCTCAGTTGCTCCTGTCATGATAGTACAACTCTGGTCAGACGACGGACAGTTACAGCCAAGGTACTTCCTAGAAAAACATTAGAAGTTGAAGCATCAAAGTGGGATTCCAAATTGGGCAATTTATTAATAAAAGCCATGTTCAGAATAATAACATATCTCTTTATAGATCAGAGACATAAGAGGTGAACACAGAACCATTTCCGATGCAAAGCACCAGATAACTTAATCACCAACTCAATCTTGCTTTACAAGCACAATGATCTATGCCAGGCAGACATGCTCGTTATGAAGTATAATACAAGATATGTCACCGACACAGGGGTTACTCTTAGCAACACAGAAAGCCTTAAGACATGTTTCAAGATCTAAGGTGCGCCCGCTACATAAAAATTTTCATACATCGGTGAGTAAACGGAACGTCTGGGTAACAATAGAGAACTGTATACAACCTCTTACATGTGTAAACCTTCCTTGCCGCCATCACACGTATTCCAATCGGTGAGGCGACATTTATCTCCTACTAAGATACACACCCAACTCTCAGGAAACAGAGAGGGTGACATGAGCATATGCAAGTCCTCTCAAAATCAGTGATATTTTTCTCACTCCCACGTTCCATAGGAAAACCAGAAGTCCTATACCAGGATAGAAGCTGAGAAAATAATTCATAACAGAGAATCAGCTGACACTAGAGCAGAAATCTTCAATATCCAGCCAATGAAATCCGGACTCTGAGATAAACAGCCCTCATCTGAAAGGCTATCCGAGATTGCCCAGAAGCCGCTCAACAGCAGCATGAATATTTCCACCCACAGCACTAAGTGCTCGAATATTCTCCTGAGTATCGAAAAATCCCATTTCTTGCAACTGAGACAGCTGCGAGGCGTACATCTGTTCAGGAGGCGCTGCACTCGCAATATGTAAGCAATTAGAAAAAAATAACTATCAGAGGCAGCCAATTCAACGGTCATAAACCATAATTAATACTAAGAACCATATTAGACACAAAGTCTTTGACTACATTGAAATATTCTTCCTTTGAAGAACTTTTCTCATATAATTCAAAAACGCCAACTTACCATCAGGGTTGGAAGGAGCGGTGCTGCCAAGACTTCCAAACATATTGAGTAATGCATCCATATTCATTCCACCACCCATTCCACCCAAACCACCCAATCCAGCTGGATTTTGACCAACGTTTCTGCAAAGCAGAGAATGACGCTGACTAAGAAAGGTTTGCCACGAAGTATGAACACAATTGAGAGTTACCAGCAAGATATAATACTAATCCAGCTCAGGAAACCTACTAACTAAAACTACCGTATTAATCGCAAAATACAGACTGCCTAACTGATGTTTGTAGCAATATCATATTCTCTTCACCTCACTTGGAGTGATACAACTTAACTAAATCCACATGTTAAGTATGTGCTCAAAATGAGACTACTTTTCCATACTGCAAATTTAAAGAAAAACTCACTAGCTGCCACTCACCTTCGATTAGTATGGAAAATAGCTTGATCATGTAAGAAACCTAGTACAATTATTGCGAAGTATCAATCATGATGCCCATTATCACATTGATACTCATCAAGTCAAAGAGGTTAAAAGACATACTGGCCAGGAGTTTGCCGTCCACGTTGACCCATCATGGCTTGCTGAAGTTGCATCAGTTGCTGCATCATTTGAACATTGCAACGTCCACCCAGTTTATATAAATAGAACCAAGTTAGAGTTTGAATTTAAAACAAACAACTATTATGCTCGACGCAAATACTCCAACTCATCTAGTTGCAGCGATGCTGAAGAGCATACATCACAGATCTGGTAACCTAATGAAGCTATGAAGATGAGCATTCCCTACCCGATGAGGAGCAGGAAACGTACCTGTAAATTCTCAGGACTGCTCAATTGTCGAATGAAATCAGGATTCTGCATCATGTCCCTAAATTGAGGATTCTGGTTCAGCAATGTCTGTAGCTGAGGCTGCATGTTCATAATCTGTTTAAAGAACCCGCAAGCACACATCAGTGGCAGGTAGCCAAGACCCTAAACATATCATACACAAGATTGGCAATCTAAACTTACAACAGCCAGATCTAGTTCACCAGTGTAAAACGTTGCCATGAAAAAACATTTAAATAAGACGACAGTTACTGGTACAAGAATTGTGAACAACGAATGATCCAACTGCCCTGAGTATCTCCGACAATTAGCACTGAGGTGATATCGAGAAGAACCAGTAAGCGTAAAAACAACAAATGCCACCAACCTCCCAAATCGGGCACATTTCTGAGCAATCTAGCTAATCAACTTCCAGTTTAATACCAAAATGACTAGGCTAGTCATCAGTAGATACCAATTGATAGAGAGAACTTACTTGATTCATATATTGAGGATTGGACAAAATTCCTTGCATCATCTGCTGTATTTGAGGATTCTGAAGCATCTGCTGCATAAAACCAGGATCCATAAGCCCTCCAGCACCTCCCATCATCCCAAGATCTTGAAGGCCAAGTCCCGCGAGGCCGCCCAAATCCGGGACACCTCCCCCTGTACCTGGTACAGCTGATGGTGTCTGACCAGCTCCAGCTGCTGCAAGCAAACCCAGGTGTATAGTTAGCTGATGAATGACATCTGTCAATAATCCGATATATTCAATGCGAGTGCCAGGCAGTGAGGGGGTAGCTAACTTCTTAACACAGTTCGGGACCTGCAAGTAGTGGTTCCTTTCAAATAGTAAAATTACAGCAAAATGATGAGGAAGTTATCTACAACGACTACAGACCACAAACATGCACTACTACCGCTCTACTCACGTGTAGGACTCCAGGGGTTCGGCAGAGGAGCAGTATTTGGTACTGCTGTCGCAGGACCCGTGCTATTGGCTCCACCTTGAGCCTGGGCTGGACGCTGTGCATTCCCATTCGTTCCCATCATGGCTGCAAACGGATTCGATGCCATGTCATTTGCACCTTCTCCACCCATGGCTGCAGCATTCAAGAGCGGCTCTTGAACAGTTTCATACATGCGCCTCAGCATATTAAATCCTTCGGGCGAAGCTTCGATGTTACTCATGGCCCGATCTGTGTTTCTCATCATTTCTCGCATAAGTTCAGGATTCCGAGCAGCGTCTAAGGTCTGCCGGAGTGTGCCAGGATCGTTCAGAATATGAGCCAAATCTGGATTCCTGTCAATGATTTCCCTCATTTGGGGATTACTCATTATTAGCAATCGCATTAGTTCAGGGTTACTCATTAGGTTCTGAACCGCAGGCGTATTCATCATCTCCCTCATTAGGTTGGGGTTTTGCATAAGCTGCTGCTGCACCTGCTGAAATTCTGAGGGTCCCATTCCAAAGGGCGGGGAAGCTCCACCACCTGAACCCAATCCTAAACCAGGAAATCCCATGCCACCTAACCCTGGCATGGACCCTAAACCTGAAGGATTTGCTGGATGTGGCGTGGACGTCGGGTTTGGCGCCGGGGTGGGGTTGTTGGCACCAGCAGATGTGGATGATGTTGGTGTTCCTCTGACTAAATGAACTGTATGATCACTTTGCAGACCTGATCCATAGCACAAGTGAGTCAGAAATGCAATTTGGAACCACAATTGAACCTCAGGAATTGCATCCCATGTAAATATAATGAAGCTGTGCAAACCCCCCACCTCCTAGTGTGACACGCACGATCATCGACATCCCTAGAGCAGTTCACTACACATTTTTGACTCACGTGTATATAGGTTCCAAACAAGCAGTCCCGACAATAAGACCACAATAGGTACGATAGTGAAGCTGCACAGACCATGATCATAAAACCGCTTCAAAGAAACATCTCTTGATGGATTTAAACTAAAATTTAAATTTAATTAATTAATTAATTAATTAATACTTTAAAAAACTAATTGTATTGACAAATCAGCATCATCAAAAGCGCGAAGGGTTGATGATCTGTAATGTAATTTACATCACTGCAATTAAGCACTATTCCCTCCCTTACAGCAGACAAAACAATTATCCAAGAAAGCATCAAAGTGCGAGCCCTGCTTTTTATCCTGGAGAGACTGCCAATCATTCATCGTACCAAACAAACCCCATGTGTATCAAAACAAACCCAAGTGATAGACATCAACCTCACAAACCATGCCCTAAAACGACCAACCGATGTCTCTACCACACAAAGAGACACCAAATGTTTGCACTCCCTCGGTCAGCACGAACCCTAACTCAAAAATCGAACCCCTGACCACAACCCGAAACAACTACACCAATGTAAAAATTAAAATACTATCGAAGTAAGCCAATCAATCCACTATTCATGCACCCACCATAACTACTGAGCGTTTGCTCGTCCTTGAGCACCCGACCCTTGTAGATCAACCGCTGATGGTCCGCCGGAATCTCAGACTTCTCCACCAGCAAGCCCTTCAACGCCAACACGGTGGCACCCACATTCACTTCTACCGTAAACTTGTTGCCATTCGAGGAGCGCACATGCACCACTACGTCGCTACTGCTCCCTCCTTGACTAGAATCCGCACCTGCTGCTGCGCCATCTGGCTCTCCCCCCATCTCTACTCCCAAAGTCAATTCCACCAGCGACCCACCCCACAAAAAAACAACTGCAATCCTTCTCTTACTCCTTCTACCTCACTGTCACGACCCCTATTGTAGACACCCCGACACCAAAACCTCTAAACTCTCGCTTTCCAACTCTCAAACCTAAGATACAAAAAGCACCAGCGAATTATACTGGCGCCAAGGAAGAATGAGAAAATTGGATTAAATTGTGGGTTAGGGTTGATTACAAAGCCAGGCGTGATCTGCACGGATCACCAAGAAAGAAAACGCAACAACAATCAATCGGCAATTGGGTAACAACGTGGATGATATAATGCTTGACACGCCCAGCATCGCTGCCACCAGGAAACACAAGCCAGCAAGCACGCTAAAACACACCCCTCTTCTTCATCTATCAATTATTCATTGACATTCGTCTCATAGCTAACAGTCTCTGGATGACGTCTCGTGATGGTTAGTCTCAATAGTGTAAATAAAGCGGTGACCAGCGGATGTAGAAGTGGCTGCCTGCGTAGAGGCGGGGTCCCTCTTACACAGCGGCGTAGATGAATGATATATTGGATGATGGATTCGAACTCGTACTCTGTCGGACCATGTAACGTACAGCAGACGAATAGTGAACGAACACCTGGTGGATGAAATGATGGATGCAGAGGTTTGTTGTTGAGGAGCATCCAAAAATAATAGTACCAGGGATGAATGAGTATGTACGTGTCTGTCGAAGAATAAACCATTGAGCAGTTTTCGCCTCCACGTCACATTCAATGGGAAAGCAAAAGCAGTGTGGAGACGGAGCATTGTTGAAGTGCAATTTGTTCCTGGCATGCATAACGTGGCGTTCAACCATATTTCAAATACATTTGGAACTTACTTTTTACTTCTTGTTTTTTGAAGGGAAAAAGAATTATTAATGGAACACTTTCATAATATTTAAAGGAATAACAAACATTACTAGACTCTTATTTGGGTTTAAATTGATAGTTACTTTTCTTCATATCTCTTATTTAAAATGCATGAAGTCTCTTATTTACAAATGTAAATGTATATACATATATATATATATATATATATACACATATATAAAATAAATTTTTTATGACTTTTAATAACCACCATAATAATAAAATTTCCATAATAATATTTCAATCTAAAAACAATTAAAGTGTGTGTGTGTATATATATATATATATATATATATATACCTACATGCATGCATACAAATATTAAAAATATATATATTGTTACCAGAGATTTTTAAAAAATAAAATAAAAAAGTATTTATTTAGATGTTTATATAAACAATTTTAATTTTAATATTTTAATTATAATTTTTAGTTTAATTTAATTTAATATATATACATATATGGTACAAATGATTATATTTTTTGATGCAAATACTTGAATACATCAAAAATTTAAAAATATTTAATTTGATTCGAAATAGATAAAAATAAATAAAAATAGCCATTAACTTTTAAATCTCTATTATCTTATTAATAGGTTTTTTAATAATACATATAGTCTTGTATAGAGTGTTTGGTGATTCCAAGTTGTTCTATATTTGTCATTTCATCTTGGAATTTGCATAGACATTTTGTTCTTTGTTAGATAATTAATATAAAGATGGATATATTTGAGTAGGTTATTATTTAGGTGATGTGAAAGGATGTATACAACTGATTTTTTTGGTTAATTTTTTTTGGAACATCATAAACTACTACAACGTTGATTTACAGAATTTTCAAAATAGATCTTAAGAGATTTTAATTTCTTTCATTTCATTTCTAAAGTCTTAATAATTAGGAGAAAGTAATATATATATATATATATATATATATATATAGTTATTATGATATAAATTTTAGTATTGATACATGGGTTTTATATAAATTTCTAAAATACATAGAGAAACAACTTTAAATAATGACTTTTTAGATTATTGATATCAATTTGGAAGAAAGTAGAGGATTTGAATTGAGTTCAAAGTTTCAAAAATCTATTTTCTTTTATGAAGATTTTCTTATAATGTCTCTGTTAGAAAAATTACTCCAGTTAATTTTAGAAAAAATCATATATTTGCAGTAATAGCAAACTTGTTTTCCAGTAACAGTTGTAAATACATATTAAGAAAGAAAGATAGAAAAAAAAATTCTGATAATATTTTTTACAGAATAAAAACTTTTATAAAAAGAATCTTTAATTTTTATCTTATTTCCTTTTTCTTTTTTTCATTTGGACATCCTTATTGACTTTTAAATGCATCTTTTGTACATTTGAAGAAAAAAAACAAAAAAACAAAAAACAAATTGTAAAATTTGTTACATTATCTTTTTAAGTTGATAATTTATTTATGTAAATTATCTAGTAAGTTATCCAATATCACAACATCAGATAATCCAAAAGATAATAGTATAAAAAATTATCAATATTTAAAATAAAATAAAATACTAATTACCGAATAGAGAGGAGAAATGCTAAGGGCGAAGAATAAAAATAGAGATGGTAGATAGACTATGTGGAATTAAAGTCTTCAAACTTGTTGGAAAATTTAAAAATAATTATGCAAGTGTGATAGTCAATGGTCTGAGGATTATAAAAAACATCATTCTTGATGCTTTTAATTTTGTTGATATAACATGGGTATTAAATGAACCATTTGAAGTAGTAATTACCGTAAGTATACTGGCTTTAACAAAAGTAGTCAAAATTTACCAAGACATACTTGTTTGTTTGCTTATTTTTCTTAAAACTTGTAGATTTATATAAACTTTTAACAACTTATTGAAGTTTAAACTTCACTCTAATATTATAGAATTGTGGTGCTTCCAGTTAAAAAAAACTACAATTTAAGCTTTGTAATTTTCAAATAAAATAATAGTAATAATAACAATAACAGTAATATTCTGTTCTTAAAAAAAAAAACAAAAAAACAAAAAAAAACATGGTATAGTGATACATATTATCAGCAACGAATTAAGGAACAGTTTTTTCTTTTGCAACTTAAATTTGTAAAAAAATGAATAATTTGGATAATACCAAATATAATATTTAAGTATATAATATACATTTTCATTTTTGAACCCAACCTTCTATCTGTTTCTATTGAAAAATATTGAAATGATCCTATGATATTCTTGAGATTATTTGGTTGAATTAAAACATTCAAATAAAATTTGCAAAGATTGTTCGAATGTAGTTTGTGTTGAGAAAGAGATTGGTACAAGATTCTTCTATGACATTTAAACTAATAAAACATATGTCAATTTGAAACTTTTTTTGGGACCAGTTTGTTTTACATAAAAATACAAACAAAAAGATCAAAACAAACTTATTCTAATTGATTGATTTGTTATCAATAGAGATGTATATATATATATATATATATATATATATAATTATTTTGTTTGGAGGTGTTATGAATTGGAGGTATAACTTAAAGATCTAACATAGTTTGATTATTTTGTCATTGACTATATTTGTAAAATTGACACATTCATTGAGATACAATTTGAACAAACATCTAAATTTAATCAAATTCTGTTTGTAACAAAATATAATAGCTTATGGACCAAAAATTCCTTGTAATGCATTTATTTTGAAATATCTGGTGGAATAGTCAATTGCCACTAAAAGACACCTGATATTGATGCAATAAAATAATAAGGGTAAATAAATAAAATCCAATTTATAAATTAAAAGAACCTCTATTAGTAATGTAATTAAAATTTTGATGTTACCAAGTTGGATATTGTATTTTTGCAGTGACCTTTTGTCACACTTGCAAGTGAATTGCATGATGTCTTGGTACATCATATATATATATATATATATAGATGTATGTATTTTGTAAAATACTACTTGTGTATATAATAACAAAATATTTTTTTTGGGTGTGAACTTTTTCTTTTTTCTTTTTTCCAGAATTTCGTATATATAATATAATTTTACCAATTCAATGTATAATACTTTTTTTCAATTTTGATGTATTATTTATTTTTGCAATACATTTTTTATCTTTTTAATTTAGCAAAAATAAAACAGAAATATATATGATTATTTATTATAAATATGTTACTTAATTTATATTTAAATTGTCCATTATAAACTACAAATAATATGATCTGTAATTTTACAGGATATTTTAAAGATTAGCCAATTTTTTAGTATCATTTTAAGTATACATATAAATTATTTAGTGGTTCTTTTTTAACTTAAAAACAATTTAAAAATTTACAAAAACAGAGGTAAATCTTTTTTAAACATAAGGTTTGTTGATCAAATAAATTAAAGCAACGTAGTTTCCACGATTTGTTTTGCTTGGTTATCAAGAATTACATTAAGTAATGTTGGTACTTTTGAAATCTATCATTTGTAGTTAATGTCTTCCAATTGTGATGATGTGTTTTTCATTAGACTTAGAATAATAATCTCAATTTAAAAGAAATAAGCTGATGTTTTACCAGTACAACATTATCAAATATATCAAGAGCATTTGTAAGCACATAGAAGTATTATGTCTAGTTTCCTAAAATCATTATAAAACCATCCGAATAGTGATGTTTGACATATTATTATTATTATTAAATGGATTAAAAAAAGATTACTTGTAAATGTATGTCCATAATAAATGCTATTATGTTTGTATACTTTTGATTGTTGCTATACTCAAATCAGTTAGTGGTATTAAGAACTGTATTTAATTTTTCATTTTTCATCAACAGATTAGGCATTTCAAATTAACAAAATTATCTTCAAACTCCTACCAAGATGTAACTGATCAAGAAATGTTTTTAAATGAAAAATTAAGCAAATAAAGATCTGTACATAATTGTTATTTTTCCAACACGAAAAATCATTAAAGAATGCCATGTAGCTTGGTTAGCCAATTTGAAAAAAAAAATAAGAAACTAAGATATTGAAAAAAAATGAGGTTATTTCAATAATAATATTGTTTATTTTTTGGATCTTGAACATGTTCAATTTTGTAGACATAATAAATATTCAGATCGTGCTCAGTACTGTATCCAAAAATTTAGAATGAAACACCATATACAGCATTAAATGAATGATTACACATATCTTACCATTTTTAAAATCTTTTTTTTTGCTCTGTAGGTTAACGTGGTGGATAAGAAAAAAATTCAAGTAGAGATATCAGAATTTGAGTAGTATGACTAGATCAAAAAGATAATCCATTACCAATTTCTGTTAAATCCAATCAATAATATAAGATATTTAGCCTAGATTGGATTATTTATTTGTTTTTATAGAAATTAAACTCTATAATATATTTTATTAAAAAACATTTTTAATATGAATTGTATTCAACTATTGACCAAACAATTTAAAATACAAAGATTCTATCTAAAAAATTATTTGTATTTTTATTTTTTTTCTATTTCTTCATTATACCTCTAACAAATTGTTACATGTAAAGATTTCTGAGATGTCTATTATAATCTCAGCTTTTCTATTAACTTTTATTGTGAAATTATAAATTTAATAAACATATACATATATTATATACATATATGTATATTTATCAAGTTGCAGTAAAACATGTTTAAGTTGAACCAATGTAATGAGTTTGGCAGCTTTTTAGTTTCAAAGTTTTAAGACTTTTGATTACTAAATTCTATGTTTTAAACAGTTTTAGGTTTCTTACAAATATTCAACAAATTCGAGAATAAATTTAAGATTTGATTTTATTACATATTATACTGAGAATCTATTGGATATTAATACTAACTATACATAAAAAGTAAAAATAGAATAAAAATAATCATACAATATTTTAGATTTTTTTTGTTTTTTTATCTTTTTATTTTTTTATTTTTTCAAATTAATTTAGTGTTGGATTTAATTCAAAAATAAATTTTAGCTTTGCTATGAAAGCACTTTTCTAGTTTTTTGATAATTTCTGGTTGAAATGTTTCTCAGAATTACTTCATGTATGTGTATATATATATATATATATACATAATTATAAGTATAGTATGAAAAATTATCTATTAGTTTGACTTGTTTGTTTGTTTGTTTGTTTTTTGTGGATTTTCATATTATTATGATTAGTTTTTAAATTTGATGAAAATCAAAAGTTCAAGATAGTAATATAAAGTTATACTTAATATTTTAAGTATTACAGTTTAAATTTTGATTCAATTATTAGTATTGACCCATTCTGTTTTAATATTTAATATTTCACATATTGAAAGAATTATTCAGTAATTTTTTTGATCTTCACTCATAGAAAAGTTTGAGAATATTTTGCAATTAATAATTATAAATTAATGTTTGTAGGTTGATTTTAACAATAAACGTGAAATTTCTAAAGACTATCATAATAAGTAAAACATCCAGAAGTGTAAAAAGGAGAAATAGTATTGATAATATAAGATCAAGAAAATTCTTGATAAGTCTTGTTTAGATAATTTATGGGCGATAAATCAAAACTGCAAGGATTCTCTATAGATTATTTTTACTATCTCCTCCATAGTTCTTTATTTTTGTAGAAGTTTTAGTAGAATATGTATTATCATAGCACCAACATCAAACACTAAAATATCCATTAACAATAATTTAAATCTTTGGCTAGTCTACATAATTTTAAGGTTGTTTTAATTTACTTGGTGCTTTCTAAAAGTCTCATTCAGATTATTCTAAAACAAAATACTGTCACTTATTGAAAGCAAATACTGAGAACTTGAACAGAATTTTGAAAGTCATGTATAATTCATAAGCTAATTTTGTGTCTTTGAACTCTGGCATGTAATATAACGTTTGTAACAAATTCATTTACTAGGTAAATTTTATTAAAATCAAAACTTAATATATCTCATATGGAATCATCCTATTCAGACTAGACTGATCTTATGTTGGCAATAGAATAATGGTAAACTTTTTATTTCTAATCACAAACTTTATCATACATATTTTTATCATAAAAAAGTTACGACTTAGAAGATAAAACTAAACTACCTATGAGGAAGTTTTGTGGCTTTTCTTATTTATACATTTGTTACTTTTGATTTTTGACTTTTTAAAATGTATATAAATCTATTATTCTATCATTATTATTTTAAAAAGATTTATATTTTATCTACTTATTCATTGTTGTATTTGATGCTCTACAATCATTTATAATCATTCCATCCTTAACTTTCTTGTTAGTCATTTAATCACAATTGTATTTATGCCCATAGTCACAATTTGAGCCAGTGTAACTTTATTTTGAATTTTCTCAATCAAGTTTGAATGGGTGTTGAAAATTATAAAGATTTACAAAAAGGAAACACAGTTATTTGTTTTAAATATTTTCAAACATAGTACAAAGAGTGCTATAATTATCATATGTTTGGGTATGAAACATATATTTATTTTTGGGTTTAATATATATATATAATAAAGAATTAATTTTGTGCTTCAGCATATATTAAAATAGCTTGTTGGTTATATTGTTAAATTTAAAATATAAGTTTTTATCTAAGTTATTTTTAAAATTTTGAGATTTTTTGAATGTTAATACTTTTTTTTACATTTATAATTATATACCTAAATTTTTGATATTTTAAAATATAATCTGACAGAATTTCAACATAAATAAGTGCAATAAATTTTAAAATTATTATAAAAATCAACTGTCTGAATGGATTTGTGATTGTTTAAAGAAATAATGCTTACATTTTGGTTTATTTGTCTTAATATTGTAACAAACCTTTTATTTTTCTTTTATTTTCTTTTTTTGTACCATTATTTTGAAAATGTAAATTATGTGTTGCCACCAGAAGAGAAAAAAGAAAAGAAGAAAAATGAAGTGTGTATTTATTTATTTATTTATTTTTCTGGTCTTTGTTGAAATTGTAGTAATCTGAAAATTTTGGCATCAAATCACACTGAGAGCCACTTATTTGTTCCTTCTGATTTCAAATAGCTAGAACAAAACAAAACAAAAAATACATATCAATTTTCAAAAGGAGTCCACTAATTATCCAATTTTTTTTAATGTGAATAGAAACACCACAATACCATTCTATTGAACACTTTATATTCCAATTTATTGCAATGGATATTTTAATGGTTTAATATTGAAAACTATTTGCAAACATGGAACACTGTTGTTTATTTTATTTTTTACTTTTTACCTTTTTTGGCTACAATCTCCCAAGCATCACTTGAAAACACACTTGGTTGTCATTAAAGAATGTTTTATTTTTTCATGTTTTCAAAATAAAAAGTTTGCCCCAATTTGGCATCAATTGTACAATAAACTTGTTCTCCCAATTTATATAAAAATTGAGACTACCCCTATAGCTAATGCATATCAGATTTTTGTCTTTTAATGCACAAAAGACATGAATCAATAACATGCTTAAATTGAGCAGGCATATCTTCTGTGTCTTTGTTGTCCTTTACTTCTTTATTCTCTCTTCTTTGTTGGTTTCTCTTTTTATTATTATGTAATATTATATATTATTATTAATTTTAATGCAACTCTCAACCTCTAGACTATTCTTCAGATGCAACTGCACGTGTATGTGTCAAAGTCAATTTTCTTTCTCTATTGGGTCTCACATCCCCTTGGGCTTCCAAGTGTGCTCAACCTTGACTCTTTGAACATGAAAATGTGGACCCAAGTTTTGAACAATATACCTTCCAATGATAAACTGATATACACAAGTAGAAAGAGTAACTTTTTGTGGACCTCCTTCAGATTCTAACACCCACCTACAAAGCTCTCACAGGAGAAAGGAGAAGAAGGAAGGAGGAGGAACAAGCAAGCAGCAAACTTGCAGGTTAGGCTTTCATAATCAATTTGTAGGCTTCCAACAAAGATTCCCAAAGGAATCATGCAATGTATTTCTAATTAAGCTGCCATGAAGAAGAAATTGTGTGTGGTGGGGTGTCTCTCTCCCAAACCATAGACACTATATTTTAGGGTTTGCTCATCCATACCCTAAACTGGGCTTGCAAACAAAAATAGTCCACATGCTTGAATTGGCTGTCTTGGTCATAGGTGGTAGGGTTTGGTCTTGGGTGTTGAGCCTTGGTCTTAGGAAGGTTGACTGGAAGTGGCCAGTGCTATAGCTAGAGTTGGTCAAGGAGTTGGCTTCTTCTTCTTTATTTAATTTCCTTCATTATTATTGTCATTGCTGTATTTGGAAATACCCATGCACCCACCAACTTCCTTTGAATGCACCCATGCTTGGGGGTCCATCCACCACTTCCTGACTTCATATTCTAACCATTGTTTCATTGTGTTTATTCCACATGCATCATATTTCTCAACCATGCATTTTTGTTTTTTTATTTGTTTTCCAACTAGGAGGCTGGAGAGTATGCTTACTCAACATTTTGGAATTTGGTGATATTTTGTGAAAAAGACTCATGAGATTCTTGAAAGGAATAGACATACATATAAACATACATGTGAAAAACTATGATAGAAAAAAAAAAAAGAAAGAAAAAAAAGGGCTAAATGATTGATTGAAAAAAAGAAAAAAGAAAAAAAAAGAAAAAGGTTTTTTATGTGTTCTTTTTATTATTTAGTTTTCCTCTGTAAATATTATATGTATGTGTGTATGCAAGGAAACACATTTGATTCCATGAAAAAATACCACGATAAAAATAGAAATAGACAAGAGCAAACAAGCATGAAAATCAAACTGACTGGAATGATGATTTGAAGTTATATTTTTTTGACTGTACTATTCTAATCTACAGAAAGAAATCGTACCTTTCTTCTCACATTAAAGCGGTTTTACGTTCACCTCACGTGCCAAAACCTCAAATCAAGATTCCAACCTAAAAATTTCAAATTTCAAATAAAAATCCCACAAACATATCCCATTTACAGAACTCCAAAACTAAAAAAAACAAAGACAACAACCAGGCGAACATGTACTCTAATATTAACGACAGGAGCTTGAAAAGCATATACAAAGAAAGGCTAAGGCAACTCACTCACAACACAGAAAAATTCTAATTCCACACACACATACACACACACATGCGATGTGGCAATCAAAAACCCTATCTAGAAGGATTCGTTATCCCTTCTAATTGTACACCGTTATGGTGAAGAGGGGGAGCTCAAGTGGGTACCCAAAGATCTGAGTGTTGGGCGAGGATATAAATATAAAAACACATCGCTGGTGGTATTGCAATGCCAAGTAGTGTACAGGGATAGTAATAAGACTAATACTAGTAAAAAGGAAGAAGAAAAGAAGTAATAGAAGAAGAAAAGAAGTAATAGAAGAAGAAAAGAAGTCATAGAAGAAGAAAAGAAGTCATAGAAGAAGAAGGAGGAGGAGTAATAGAGTGAATTACCCCACTTGCTCGGTGCCCAACACTGGGCGGCATATCTCGAGGATTGGGACAAAGGGCAGACGAACCTCCAGATTCCGCTTTCGTCCCTCCCACAGAAGAGAATGTTGTGCAACAACGTGATCAGCCCTGTGAAGCTTGTATGCCGAATTGCCTGCTTTTATTTCATGGGGTTCTTTAGCTGCTTTTGCTGCTGCTTCATTGTAACTGTGGAAGCACTGCAATGCAACGCCATCCTGGTTGGAGGCAGTGGCGACTGACACCCACGCATCATGACAGGCTGCCCGGGAAAAAATCGGCACTGTATATCGACGCTGCTCGGAAATCAAGTAGCATTGGAAAGGTGAGGTCAGGAAGCGACGCAAAGTTGCTCCAGAGGTTCGCTGTTGGGGGCGAAAAGTGGTTGGATCATCCAGTGGATGCACAGGGAGTGGTGGCTTGGAGTCGCCTTCTGTTGTGAAAGGGGGGGATTGAGAACACCAATTGTGAGTTTTGTTCTCCAATTCGGCTCCTGGAGTGGAGCGATGGTTTGTCACCTTCTGTGCAAGTAATGCTCCGAACAAGACTTGCTGGCTTCCGAAAAGAGTGGCGAAATTACCGTGTTTCCTATTTGCTTTTTGCAGTCTCCTGCTTCCATGATCGTGCACACCTTCGGCTTCTTGCTAATTTTAAGCCACTTTTCGAGGGTGATGATGGAGATCAGCAGAGCTTCAACTTGGCTAGGAGAACCTTGCAGTCAACAAGGGGAGATTCTTCCATAAACCAAAAGCGGTGTGTGTAATTAAGTGTGAAAAAATACATTGAGGGCAATAAGAACCATTTACGGTAGGGCAGGGGATTTTAGAAAGCGGAGAGATGCTAACATACGGCATGCACCGTACGAGGGGAATGTACTGTTGATTGATCTGGCTCGTGCTCCTCTTGATGATTGTTCATAATTATGAGACCCCACGACGGAACTGGGGCGTAGGACCAGCCTGGTGGGACCTCGGCGAGCGGTGAATGATACTGTGACGAGACCTGGTAGATATCCTCCTTGTGTGCGGGTTGATATCTGCGCGGGGTACTTTTCTCTGAGCTCTCCGCCTTCGCAGAGGCATTTCTCGTCCTGTTGCGGATGATTCCTTGGCTGCTGCCATAGCTGCCCCCCCTCCCCCTCCTTGTGCTGGTTTTGCTTACCATTCCACTGTAGTGGACGATTTCTTTTGTCTCCGGCTGCCGATCCTCTCCACCTCACGACATCCTTCTGCTGCGCCTTCTAGTGGGGCGTTCAGTAAACAAGGCATCAGAAGAAGAGGCGTTTGTATTAGAAGGGAAGAATCCGTGAGAATTCTGCAGAGGCGTAGGGAGAAACGGGAGTAGTGTGAAGTTTTGTTGTGAGGCGAATATTTGGGCAGGTTGTGGGAGGTGGGGTACTGTTAGTTTTGGTGGTTTTTACATCTTGGGTCATAATTTTGCGCGTTGGAAACAATTTTGTGGTATTTTCAGGGAGATTGTGAGGATCGTTTCGCGGTTTGACGTGGGAGAAGGTGTTGGAAGTGTGAGATTTCCCTGGAATTCTGATAGTGGTTGGTGCTGTGGGTTGGGGGAAAGATACAGTTGGCAACCATGAGCGGGGACAACAGGTTAGGCTGATGGGAGTGTTGGGGGGACTGTGAAGTGGTGGGGAGGAACTGAGGGAGGGAGGGAGAGTTGGCTTTTCGTCCACTCAGAGCGTGGGGTTGGTTTCGCGAGCTTGCTCGTTGGAGATCATCATCCTCGTCTCACTAAATGTCTGCAGAAGAAGATCTGTACCTCAATCAGACGGAAGCAGAAGCGCTGTTTTTCCCAGATGCGCTGCTTGACAATGCCGATGAACTTGACTTTGGGTCATTTGGCGAAGCTAGTGGACTTGATGTGAGTTGTTTCTTTCGTCTCATGTTCTGTTGCTAGTTTCCTGCGGCATGTGTTGAAACTGGGCCAGAGATCGTCATTGTGTCAGCCATCATTTTTGCAAGAAGGTCGAGGAGGAGTTTCCGGAATCTCGGTTTCCGCGCTTTGTTACTAGAGCTTCCAGTATCACGCCACAGACTAAACCGTAGAAAACATTTGTAAGTGACCAGAGCGGGGTTTGGGTGCAGAGTACAGTTTGTTCCATTTGGGACATATTATGGAGGAAACAAATGGATTCCTGTACTCTCCCTTTTCGGTGGTTCTCAATTTAGCGCAACCCGAAATTTTCACTTTGCTTCTGGGTCTCGATTAGTCGTTCTATCTATTTGCTTGTGAGTGATAGATACTTTGAGCGGGTCTCTTCATGCACATAGCCTATGTTTGCGATCTCCTCTTGCGAATCTAGATTGACAGTGTCCTTTTAAGTTTGACTGCAGTTGGGACTGGTTTGGCTGCAGCTGGGAGTGCTTGCTCTCCAGAAAACTCAATTTTGGTGGTTTTGTTTGTTGTTATTATGATCATGGTTACTATTATTATTACCATCACTGTTAGTTTAGTTTTGTTAGTTTCAGCGTCAAAGCCTGCGGCTTGGCTTAGTTGTTGCAGATCATATCATGAAAGTTGTAGTTTCTCTCTGGAATCTCCAGCTCCATTATGCTTAAAAATTCTCCACGTGTATATCTAATTTCAAGAACCGGACTTTTGATGGGGTTGGGTTAACCTGCGAAGGATCGTTCTAGTATTCGAAAGGCTGAAGTAAGACCTTGGGTCAGTAGAGAGGGTCGTTGTATGAGCTATTCTTTCCTAGAGCACCATGAGGCATTGAAGCTTCCCTCCGTGCTTTTGGCTATGGCGAGAACCAGTTTTTGTTTTGGTCTGCTGATTACTGATACCAACATCTTGTTTGTTCTCAGGATGGCACGTTTAACAGCATTACAGGGCCCTGTTTGAACTCATTTGAAACCCGCGACATTTTCAAGTCTACAGGTCTGGGTGGAGACTCTTTTGTGGATGGTATTGAGGAGAAGTGTGATTCAGATTTGATTATCCACCAAGAAGCAGCAGCAAACCGTGCAGGCTATTCTAATGGGACCCTGCATAATTACAATTGTAACAAGCCGACATTGGACCTGGAGAACATGGGCATGGCATTTGGTATCTCTGGGCCTTACCTGCAGGGAAATGGGGTAACAGGCATGGGGTCACCCTCAAGTCCTTTAATGAGCCATTTTGGCATAATGTCACCGTCCTTGGTGGCATCGGAGAAGCTCAATGGATTGACTATTGGGCAGATGGCGCCTTCCTATTGCCCCACTTCGTTTGATACGAAGCCCACGGCAAGCATGGGATTTCCATCAGCGGTAGCTTACTCGTCTGCACAATCAATGTCTGTTAATGCTGGGACGAAGCAGTTCTTGTCGCCTCCAGAAGCGTCGCCTGTCACGCAGGCGGTAACATCGCAGCCATCAGCAAATGGGCTTTCTAGGTTTGGAAGCCAGGACATGCTTTTATCAGCCGCAGAGAGCAATGGTTACCACAGCACATCACCTGTGTTATCCCCAAATTCATCTGAGGGGAAAGAGCAGGTTGAGCGACTTATTGGAGGTGAAAATGGGATGAAAATGTCTCAAGAGAAACAATATTACAGCCTGAATCAGCAAGGTGTAATGCAGCAAGGCAGAGGGGTTGACACTACCAGCTTCGTTGATGATCAGGTATTCTCCGGGTTCTTGCTCGTAAGAGAAGTTGGCAACTTATAAGCCTTTTGCTAATATTGTGAATTCGTGAATTTACCGGTTTCAGTGCAATGGTTGCAGTGTTCTACTTTCCTCAAGGGTTAGGATAATGTTTTAAACTTTTTTGGGACGTCATTCTTGAATGCAGGTGGATGGAGACGGGGATGGGTTGCAGCCTCTGCCGCAAATGACTCGACCGAGCATGCAGCGAAGTTTTAGTAGCCATGCATTGGGCCAGCTCCGACATATGAATTCTGCCCCTCAGTCAGGAAGCGCGATGAATTCCCGTCACACTCAGTTGGAACGTTCTGGAGAATTGACAAGTCCAGGGGCGCACTTGCAGCCTAGTATCGCTGAATCTCAGAGCTTTGGGATGCGCCCCATGATGCGTCGTGTCTACAGTGCTGGGGATATTCAGGTAAAGCCCCCAGAAACATGAGACGATTGCTGCCTTGATTTCAGCTAGCTATTTATTCATGAACAAAGGACGTATGAATATATGGCTCTTTGAATGTAGATGCTACGCGAGTAGCACTCTTAGGTGGCCGTTAATGCTGTCACGAAAGGATTACTTGTTCATGTCGGGGTACATGCTTACATTCTTGATGTCATTATTTTGCTGTCTGTGCAGACTTTGAACAGTATGCAAGGTGGATTTAGCGGAAGTGCATCTCCGAGTTTTGAGGATGGCAATTACAGGGTGGGAAAGTACAGTTTGGAGGAGCGCAAATTGAGGATACACAGATATCAGCAGAAGCGCAGCCAGCGTAATTTTAACAAGAAAATAAAGGTACATTTGCTGTGCATTTCTTGCACTTCAGCTGCTGCATTTTTCTGTTGTATGACTCTCCCTTGAGGTGAGAATGCGTATCTCAGGAGTAAGCTGCTTCAGATTTCTGTGTTTTCAAATCAGTTTTCATGAGATTACAACGATTTAGAAAGAGAACGAATCTTTTGTTTTAGTCTCCCCCAGTAGAGCAGCTGAATACGAAATTGCATTCAGTGAGTACTAGGGTCTGACCCTGTTTACCTGATCTGGTGGAATGTCTTTTCCAGTACGCCTGCCGGAAAACTTTGGCAGATAGCCGCCCACGAGTTCGAGGACGTTTTGCAAAAAACATGGATGATGATCTACCTACCGCTGCCCTTGGGCGTAAGCGCGAAGACGATGACGACGATGAGGTATTTTGAATGCTGTTAATTAACTAGTTTGAAGAGAGCGGTGCAGTCGATTGTTTCTTTTGGTCTGTGTGCTAATAGTAGTCACGTCTGCACAGGGTGATGCTCATGGCGGTAGAGAAGCCAATGGATACTTTTTCGACAATTCTTCAGGAGAATATTCTGATATGCTCTCATCTGTCAAAGTTGAGCAGCGCACGGCCGACAGTATGTAAATTTGAACCTACAGGATTGTTGCTGTTTTGAGTTGAGTTGAAGTGTGCTCTGGTTAATCAACATCTTTCTCCAGCCTCAATGCTGTTCAGTTTTTTTAGTATATATTTAACCTTCCAAGCGCATGGGTTCGTCGCGTGGAGGAGAGGCTGGCACATTCTGAGTACCTATACACCGCCTGGTGGTTCCATGCTTTCAGAGGTGAAGTTATATTGTAGAACAAGGGTGAGGTGTTGTTTTAATTGATCTTTCTCTTACCTCTAGTTCCACCAATCCTAGCTCTAAAAGAGTGGGAAGGCAAGGTGAATATTGTGCAGTGGTATTGCTGAATTATGAACTAGTGAATCATTTAGCATTGGAGTTAAGTTAGATGAGAAAGGAGAGGTGCAGGTGGTGCAGCAGTGTGAAACTGTAGGCAGTCCTAACCAATCAGGAATCGAGGCAATCGTTTAGCTCATGCTGTAATTATTAAATGCGGCTCAAAATCAGCCCCATTTGTAAAATGTCGGAATGTATTGCTAGGGGAGTGTTCCATTTGTATGAAGTAGATGAGCTTTGACTTTTCTTTTCTTGTAAGTGTCACTAGATTTATCCATGCTCTGTTGCTTATGTTCATATTAGATTAGCAACGGCATTTACTCGAATCATCAACCACTAATTGCGTGCTTTGTGTTGACCGCTACTGAGATTCTTTGTCATTAAGACGAAGGCATCAGTTGTAGCTACCTGTTTTGGCTTCATCGCATATATATATATATATATATATATAGGCTTCGGTTGAAATGCTTCAATTTGCTATTAAACCACCGGTCAGCTTCTGAGTGTGTTGTTCCTCTTCGTACAGGCTTGCAATTCAAAGTTGATAATTTCATGGTTCTGATCCCTAGAATAATTCGATTGATGTGGTCTTGAATATTTTCCTGTTTTGCATTGCAATGGGATGGTCATGTTTGTTTCCACTGCGAAGCACTTGTAGAGCAGTCAAAGAGAATTGTTCCCAGCTCAAGCTTTTTGTGATTTCTTCTCAACACATCACATTAATTAGAACTGGGTTGACCCTTGAATGTTCCCTTTCGACAGAGAAACCTTACCCTCAACTCGTGTGATGATTTTTCAAGAGGTGCATAGATATTCTTACGTGGGCTTCTTGTACGAGGTGGTACTGAATCGGCATGTACAAGTCTATATTGCCTTAATGTGCACACAATCCAAACAAGAAACGGGTTATAATGGCAAGATTCTACAAAGATGGCCACTGAAAGGATTCACTGCCCTAAATGAGCCCCCCAGCGATGACACAGCTTGTGTAGTCTGTGCAGTACTTGCGATTCTGTGTCCATCAATCAAAACGCTGGAGGGTGGGTTTGTACGCCACTAAGTGGTGCTGGCACTTCAACCTTCAATTGACTTGTGATGGGTTTGTCAGAGCATCATTTCAGGTTCTGGTACCTGAGCAAGATCACCCTTCAATAAACGAATGTTCGAGTATGTTTCACACACGCGGCTGCCTCCGAACTTAGATCTTCTCTGCAGACCTCACAGTGGTGAGAAATGCGATGCATCCACGTCACGGACACGTCATCCGTCGAATCCTCCCTCGAGAATGTTGGTAGTAACAGTGTTTGTTAAATCGACGCACATGCGCATGATTGGGTCGTTTCAAAACTGCATGTGCACGTTTACAATGAAGCCTTTTCGAGCGAGGAGTTGAATATTGGCGTCTTTCTTACTAATTTTTGTTTTTCCTTCACTGACTGGATCCCTGATTCCTGGATCCGTGGGAAGAATTCGTAGCCATTTGTAGATTTTGGAGTCTATTTCATCATGTGGTTCTGAGGCTTTTGTTTCGCTTGGGTACAGGAGTATGCGGGGTGTAGAGCAGGGGATGCGAACCATGGGTAATCCTTGGATCCAGGATTTTTGGTGAATTGTTCACCATCTTTTGCACGTTTGCACCGTTTGAGCCATGTGGATTCAATTGCTGTTTTGTGGAAAAGCAATGGCAGGGAGATGGAGTGTGTAGAGCAGGAGACGTAGATGTTTAGGGCAAACCTTAGCCAACGGGAGTGGATCTACGCTTGAGTTCTCCATCGTTGTAGAGCGTTTGTGAATTTCGGATCACTCGGGGCATGTGCATTCTTTAGATCAAGGGGAGTTGATTGGAGTAGTATGCGAGGGCACCGAGGAGTTTGATTCTAGGAAATGGAAATCCGGATTTGTTAAGGTCGTGCAGGGGCGATTGGCAATTGGTGGAAATGGCGATGGTCATTGGGGACTGCAATGGAGCGCGGTGGCCGGGTTTCTAGCGACCGTGGTTCGATGTGCTGCCGGTTCTGCTGAGTCTGCTGATTCTGCTTACTCACGCGGTTAGAAGGGGTTTTAGGGTTTCAGAGCTATGGCGATGGTGACATTGCACGTGTATGATGTGACCAACAGCATAAGTGATGGTGCGAATAAAGCCATTTCGAGCCTGAATAGAATCATGCGCGGTGGGATTGGAATCGGTGGCATCTTTCATGGTGCTGTGGAGGTTAGTGATCACATCCTCATTTCAACTCGATTCCGATGATGGATTCTTGCCAATTATTGATATATGAATCTACGTGTGGAGCAGCAGATGCCCCGCACAAGGACAGTTTGGTTACCCCGCATAGGTTCGCAAGTACTTATTTGTTGTAATTTGTAGGGTTTGCGGAGAAGGCATGTGGCTAATGCTGTCTGAAACATTTGTTTCAGATTTAATGCCGCACGTTAGACTTGAGCACTCGAGATATGTATTTTACATATATTTCATTTTTCATTTTACATCTTTTTCATTTTTAAAATTTCATATTGGCCCAGATTTTTCCGTCGGTACTTTATTTTCACAACTTCCAATATTTTTTGATATTTCTATAATCTTCTGGCAGGTGTACGGCAAGGAATGGTCTTTTGGGTATTGTGAAAGTGGCAGTGGTGTCTTCCCGTGTACACCGATGCGAAATCCCATGTATAATTATAGAGAAAGTTTGACATTGGGAAGCACCGACCTTTCACGCCTGGGTGTGGATACAGCCCTGCTGGAGCTCAGTCGAGAGTGGCCGGGTGCCTCCTATGACCTCCTGGCTCGCAATTGCAACCATTTCTGTGATGCCTTCTGTGAAAGGCTTGGTGTGGATAAAGTGCCACGTAAGTGGTTATTCTCTCTGTTTCTTCTCTTAACATGTGTGAACAAGCAAGTCTTCTGTGGCGTTCTGTTTCGAATTTCAGGGACCATATATTTTTGAAAGAACCCTTACGTTTGCAATTCTAGCTGTGACTTACTTGGACGTGTTTTGGCAGCATGGGTGAACAGATTTGCAAATGCTGGGGATGCTGCATTCGTAGTGGCGGAAAATACCATAACACGGGTACAATATTTCAGTTCTGATCTCATTATTGGCCGTTGTTTCTGCTCTTGTATTCTCCGTCAAGTCGAGAGTACTCTAATTTTAGTGAAAGTTTTCGTTGTTGTCAACGCTGGTTCTGGCAACGATTTCAATGAATCTTACAGATCTACTTCCACTTGATTCAAGTGCATCTCATCCAAATGGACTTGACTTTCACTCCAGCATTTGTTTTTGTTGGAAAAAAAGTTTTAATAGCTCTGATATCTTATCTCTAATAGACATCTTGGCCTTCTTTTGATTGTTATGTATATTTTATTTTATGTTCCTTATGCCAGTTAAATCAAGCAAAAGATGGTGTGCTATCAGCGAGCAGGAGGGCCATGCAGTTCGTTTTTGGATCGGCTGCATCGTCATCAGCTCCTCCCGTGGAGTCCTCTGCAACAGAATCACCTGGTAATGCAAATCTGCCTTCATTGGAAAATTCATCACAACTTCCTCGAAAAGGTTCATCCCCAACATTATCTCAGGACAGCCTTTTGTCCCTGGAAGAAAGTTGTTCATCTGATTCCGACTGTGATGATGACGGTAAACCACCTTCATGATGTGTCGCTGTTTACAGCTCTCATCTTGTCCTGGCAATTCAACCACAGTCGTACGCATCTGAAGGGTAAAGTAGGTTCTCTTTCGTGGGGCGTTTTCAGCGCTGGCTACGTCCAAGCAGCTTAGTGTACAGAAGCCTTGATAAATTCAACTGTCATTGGCAGTGCTTTCGTCTTCAAGATATACAATATTTTGTATCTTAGTTCATGCAGAATATAGAGGTCATATACCAGTCTAGCTTTACTTTCCTCTTTCAGCACGCAGGATGGACGTTTGGTTTTATCCTACCCATCTTGGTGCCAATAGGCAGGGGCAGGTTACTGAAAGTACGTTCATTTGTCTGACGAGGTCCTAGGGAGGATCAAGGACTCTATTGCCTAATATGGTCGCTATTATGTTCGGCGATGTTTTCTGGGGGTTAGACTTAGGTGATTAGATTTTTGTTTTTACAATCAACACATTATGTTTAAGAATAAAGAACATTATCTTTCTTGCTCCTTTAATGAAGAGCATTCTGTCGTTTTGTTCTAAAACTGCAGGTACATGTGTTTTGGGGAATGATCTGCACCTTGTCTTTGTGTTATTTGACATTTTCTTCTCAAGGTTATCAACGTCAGAAAGTTATTTAGTGGACTTTATCTTGTATCATCACGGATCGTGGTCTCCTTTTTGCAGTCTTTCTCATGATTCTCACGCTCTTAATAAATTTCTGACGAGTTGAGGTCAGGATTAAGATTTCATCCAAATTAGGGCATTTGCTAATGCGAAGAAGCACAGTAGCTTTTCATGTACTGAAACGTAACCACATGTTCAGTGTGGATGGGTCCTGTTGGTGAGTCTAATACGTTGTCACAATCCTGAAAGGAAAGGATGGAAACCCAGAGAGAAATCACTGAGAGATACTGTGTATTATTAAGAATTGCCCGTAGGGGACAATTAAGTGGGGAGGGGGACCTCCCAAAGGGATAGAAATCTATCCTTTTCTCCACCAGCGTAGCGAAATATAAGTGTATTTCTCAGAACGAGAGGCAGTCGGTTGGGTTTTACTCATGAACGTAACGTCTTTTATGTTCGGGGCGTTTTTGGCCGGGAATGGTATGTTCAGAGGATGACTTTACCTTATTTCCATCTTTTACTTTTTAGCATGATTGTTGAAATTCTGTTGGGATGATCCTGAACATTCATTTCCATCGTGTATTACGTGGAGGTCAGTTCTGCTTTTAGATTAAGCAAAAGTAATATCAGTTGGGTGAGGACATGAAATTCCTCATGTTCATACACAGATGGAAGTATCTGAGAGGCTTTGTAAGTTCAGGGAGCCTGCGTTGCGTTATGTTTGGAAAATGAATATTCCTAAATTTGGTTGCTTAGAACCCGACCTAATAAAAGTAGGCAGATTTTCTCATCCAACTTCATCCCCCTGATAGCGTGTGTACTGGTCGTAGTGTTAAACAATTCTCTACAGCCAGAAGTTGGTCTTTTCTTGCGTTTGGGCTTGTTCGAGACCACCTCTGCCTTTTGGGTTCGGTACATGCAGATTTATAGTTTGGTGCTGTGAAATGTGTTTGGTTGTTGCCTTGCATGTCGAGTTCCGATTTATCTCACTGAAATTGTGAAGCTGTTGTGATAGAGCCAATTGCTGATACCAATCGGGCCTCCATTTTTCTGTAAGTTTGAATCTCTCTTTGTGAGCTAGATCTTCACTATTGTTTTCATTTACCGTTGAAGTTTCCGACAAACTTCGCTTCTTGTTTACTCTTGTGAACACCAATAGCTATTGACTCATACTGAAACCCTAATATTGCAGTAAACTGGTATGTAAATTCGCAATTTTTGGGTTTTAGTATCAGGTGTCACGAAAAATGAATGCTCATAATTCCTTATGCAGACAAAGATTTAGAAATCCAAGTTTGCAGCAGCTGTGGAGAACAATGTTTAGCACTCCACGAACCTCCAACTTCTTTAACCTGGCTGGTCAAAGAGTTTCTACTCTCAGTGACTATTTGGGGTCGGGTGGTCCTGTGAGGGATCCTCCTTGGCCACCTCGACCAGCCTCCACCTCAAGAAGCAGCACATCCAACTTCTAGACAGGAACACACACTAGCTTGTCGAGGTTATGTACCCTAAACCTTTTGAGGATATTCCAACCATGATTTCATTTCACTCAGATCGGTTTTACTGGATTGACATGCTTATTCTTACACCTAGACTTCCATGGGACTAATTAAACTTCTTAAACAATATTCAACTGCTAAAGAGCCATAAGCTATGGATGAAGTCAAGCTCTTGTGCTATTATCTTGAAAGCATTTACTCAAATTATGTCGGTTTTTCTTCTGATCGATTGAACACACTGATTTGGTAATTTTGTTGAGCGAGTATAAATGTTATTAATCGAACACATCTGAACGCCTAAGATTCAGGAGGGCCGTGCAAATTATCACTGTAAGATGAAAAATCCTAGGTTATCTACATGTTATGTTGATAATCTAGTGCTCGACAAATTCAACAAATCTTGTGTTGTTTTCATGGGCTCCCTTCTGTTATGAACGCGTTTCCCATCTCAATCTTGAGCAGTTTTCAGGTCATAAATATCAACCAAGATGTGCAGAAGCTGTCTCGGCCACTACTAGATGCCGTCATCAGCCGAGGCCTGTGCACCACGAGATTCAATAGGCGATCACCAATAGTTTAGAAACGGTCTTGGCATATACTAGCTTTTTCCTCCGTCATCATCTGAAGATTGAAAATCTATCGACATCTCCTCTGTCTGCAACGATCATATCCAGAGTCAATGGGGCATCCAGGCAACACGTATCAAATTAAGTACAGACAATAGTTCTTCAGCTCTGTCTATCATAAGAGTTGCACTCAGTAGCAACACTTTGCAATCTTTGACGAGATGAGAAAGTCTCCACATCTGGCCATATACTGTTTGTTCATCTTAGTCTAACATCGAATGCTTCAAATTATGGATCTCATCCATAACTATTATTCTATTACTGAAGCTTGTTACTATCTGACCATCATGTTTCTTCAACTTGTTGGCAAAGGATATGTACTTCTTTATATCATAGTCCTTTGCATTTCCACTAGGCCACTTGAATATCTGCTCTTTGAAGTTATTAGCAGATGTCTTGCCTCTGACAAGTACAAGTGCTCTCTCTTTGTACGGCTTGTGAGATTCAACAACTGCTATAGATATGAATGTTTTTCTTGATCCAATGTTATGGAACAATAGCAACTTGTTATAAGGAGTGTTAGGAGACATGAACCTTCTAACAAATTCTTGATGAGGATAGAGCTTCGATCCTTTAGTTCTTCTTAGTTTGTAGAACTCCTCTTTTATCCACAAGTTGTTCACAAAATCGGTGTCTGATAAAGATGGATACGATGGAACAAACTTATCCATGACACTATTATAAGTGAATTGTATAATAAGATGTCGTATAGATGCAACAATTGATTCTACCCTACATATAAGGCCGTAATGGACCTACTGTTAGAGTTAATAAAGTCTAGAAACAACTTAAGATCAAAGTCTCCTAGGGAATACGAGTACGAGATAGAGATCAAGCTGAAAGACATGACAGAAGATGAGTTCTTGAAGGTCTTAAAAGTCAATAGTGCTACTGTAACAGAAGAGATTCTATACTCCGTAAAAGGTTGCGACGCTGTTACAATCAGACAGATAGGCTCTGACTTTTTTATCAAAGAAAAGATATGTTCTAAGATTGTTCCTAGGTTCAATGCACAGATTGTACTATCTCTTGAGAGAGAATATCATGAAGAATGAGGAATGGCCCTAAGAGTTCAGAGGTATAAAGAGAGAAACACCTTGCTCTATGATGGTTTCAGGATCGATGCTACAAAGATTATTTGCAACAGTAGGGTCCATTATGAGATCGAGCTAGAGGTGCAAGACAACACTTGTGACATAGAGCTGATGAGACATGTTATGGAACACATCAGACCTATTACAGGTCCTGAGTTGTGCAAGCAGATCAGAAGCATCATACCCGGTCTTGATCTTTGTAACTACAAGTTCCCAAAACGTGTTGATATGACAATTAGACACCTCATTAAGATATACTCGTTAGGTGGATCTGTGGCTCTAAAGCTCGATGGTACACGGTTCTTTCTTACTTGCTATAAAGAGAGGGTATATGCTATATCAACGAACGGTCGAGAAGATCTGATCAGAGTGAACGTGTATGGCCACGACCTTCTCACAGTTCTGGACACAGAATGTGTAGATGGTATCTATTACGTATTTGATATAATTATACTAAATAGAGTAGCAACTACATCTAAGCCGTTACAATAGAGACTGGAGATGATACCTCGGATGTGTTTGTTACTTAATAAATCTATTGGAAACAGGCTTGTTGTAGCTAAGAAGCACTTCATGTTTAGAACTTTTAACATCTTCTATAGATACCACCAGATACTAGACAACAAGATAAGAGAAGACATGTGTGATGGTGTTATATACACGCATGCTTTATCATACTTCCATCCAGTTATGAGATGGAAGCTTCAAAAGACAGTAGACCTTCTATACAGTCAAGGTACTCTAATGGGATACAGTCAAGGAAGCAATGTCGACTCAAGCTTCAAGATAGCATCGGAGAATATAAAACCCAAGGATAATGTTATATCGGAGTTTGTTATAAATTCCAAAGGAAAGTTAACCCTGTTAAGAGAGAGAAAGGACAAGGTGTATCCCAATTCTATCAATGTGATAGAGAGAATTAAGAGGCTAGCAAAAGAGGAAGAGGACATGAACATTCCTCTTACATTGAAGGGTCTAATAATGTCGATAATGAGATGTTACCACAATGATGTGAAAAGGAAGTTGTTGAAGTAAGGAGGTGGTCACCTACTAGATGTTGGATCAGACTTTGGTGGAGACATAAAGAAGTGGAGTCACTACACTACTATTATTTGCATTGAACCCTCTTATATAAATATCATAGAGCTCAAAGAGAGACTTGGGAGCAATAAGAAGGTGACTGTAATACAGATAAAGGTCGAGCACTTAAGAGGGTTTGATAAGTCTATAACAACAATATCATGCTTCTTTTGCATTAAATAGTTTGTTGTTGAGTGGATCATGAACCCATGCTCATTCACAAATCAAGAACCCATGCAATTTATTAAACAATATTGTTATTTCTACGACATGTAGTCTTAAATACAAAGACATCCTTTAATGGACTTGGATAAGCTATGTGTTGATATTAAATATTCAAGGTTTTTATAATTAATATAAACTATAATTGAATTAGAAGCATTTTTTAGATAATATTGTCATTCTTAGAATAAATTTGTAATAATAAGAAGTTTTTTGTTGCAGATTTTATAATTAATCTTAGATTTTAAGAATTTTTTTGAATAAAAAGTAATAGAATGAAGTCTATTATTTTTATCCATTTATAATAAAATTGCATCTAATGCAAAGTCTAATGTGTCTACATTTATAATAAATAGCTTAAAAAAAATCTAAATGGCATAAATAGGAATTGAAATGAAAGTTATTTTTCAACCTTCAATATTGCTTATGCATCTTGATTCTATTTGAATTTGTCTTTGTAAGTTAATAATGTAAGTAGAATAGAAATTTCAATTTTTTTTTATATAAATATTTAATATTGATTTGCAAATGCCAAAAGGCATTTAATATCACATATTGTCATGGATATGCAATAGAAGAAGATTCTACTTAATCTTAAAAGGTTCTAGAAGATTTTCAATGGTTATGAAAAAGTCCTAGTAGATCCTAGTAGGTTCCAAGAAGATTCTAAAAGATATTAGAAGGTTCTAGGAGATCTTAGATGGTCATAGAAGGATCTTAAGCTTACTTCACTTCTAAGCATCTAGAAAATTCCTCAAGTGTCTTGTTGTAGCTCCTTGCTTGTGATATAAAGTGAACCTCTTTTGTTTCAATTCTTTGAATTTTTGGAATCTTGTTCTATTTAAATGATGTATCTATAATAGTTTTTTGAGATTAATATAATATAATATTGGAGCTTGGTCTTTTTGGATAGAGAGCAAATTATTCTTCTTTTTAGAAGTAATATAGTGCTTTAGAAATTATAGATTATCCTCCTTTAGACCGATATTGTTTTTGATTTTTTGTATCTATTTTTTCTTGTTTCATTTTTATGGCAAGAAGTAAAGGATTCAATATGGCGGATTTCAAAGAAGCTAAATTGGATTTAATTATAAATATTCTTGAAGTATTGAAAATCAAGACCAAAACCTTGTTTAAGCAAAATGAAGAACTTTATATGATTATACATAATGGTTAAAGAGGGAAACTACTTCAACTACTATGACAAGTTATCTTAGGAATTTAATCACTAAGGTCTATTTTAGTAGAAGATATATGTATTCAAGATGGCAATTCAATATCAACAGCAAAAGAATAAAAAATTAGCCTCCTAAAGAAGTTTGGTAGAACTTCTTTAAAGTTTTGTGGCTTCATGAATCAAATATAATTTTTTATTTGATTCCAATCTCAGCAATATTCTATGGAAGCATCTTATCTTGGTCTATTTGGAACCTTGTTCTTAAGTCAAGCTTTGTCTTAATTTGTTCTATTGTTTGAAAAATATTCTTCTATATTGTATAACTTTGAAACATTTTGGTGGCATTTGTGGAAGCTTTTGGAGAATATGATAAGATTTGTTTTGCCACAACTAAAATCTAAGCTCTTTGATAGAAAGTCCATTCTATATTTGTTTATGCTTCAAAATTTTGGTAATTAGCATGTGATATTAATTAGAGTGAATATGCATTGATAAATCAATTTTATTAGAGATTATTAGATAATATAAAAGATCTATTATTATTATTTATGTTCGATTCTCAAATTCTTAATAAAGCCATCAATTAAGCAATGAAATAAGAATAATTATTTATTTTAATATTAAAAAAAAAAAATGTTTATTATTTGTGCTACAAATTTATATCCATTACTTGGTATCTTTTATATCTTATCAATCCTAACAAACATTTAGAAGTAAAAGATATGTAAATTGATGCGATTTGCTTCAAATTTCTTTTTGAGCAAGAGAAGAAGCATTAAAAAAAACACCTCTTGTATTTGTATTGTAGAAAATCTAGCTACAAGGCTAATAATTACGACAAAAAGCATCAACATATATATTGAATGAAGAGTGTGATTACATCACCAAATGCTTTGCAGAAAAACAAGGACATTCAGCTATAATAGAGACTATTATTATGTTGTAATTTAGCTACCACGTAAAAATAATATATATATATACTTAACATATAACTTATTACGTAGTTAAGTGAAAGTCATATCAATGGATTTTTATTAGTTATAAAATATGATTAAGTTATTATTTTGATAAAAATTTATTAAAAAAGGCTATTATTGAGATTTAAATAATATATATATATATATATATATATATATATATATATATATATATATATATTTAAAATTAATAATAACTTTTGAGATTGATTTTATATTGATAATAAATTCTATATATTTTGAATCACCTTTGTTAGATATTGATGATCCTTGAAATCTTATTTTATTTTTTTTATTTAGTATTTAGGACACATACTATATAAATCTTATTAGAATTTTTTTTTGGAAAAAGGTCTTAATATTAAAAAGAATAGTTAGACCATCCATGTGGATGAATGGAGATGGATGATAGAAATCTCCATTTCTATTGGTCAAAAGTCATGCCCAATGGACTTTAAGGAGGTTGTTTGAGGCCTTATTATATATTAAGGTTATTGTTTTGTAGGAATTCTAATATCAAAGGTTAGAATCAATAAGTTTAGATTTTTGGCTATGATTTTGGTATAAAAATTGAGTCATTTGGAATTTTTATAAAAGAGATATAAGCACTCAAAGTTAAGGTGTTGATTTTGTACCTATTATTATTCTTTGGAGTATAACTTACTTGTACAAAAAACAATAAAAGATTAGCAATTGGAATTGGAGAAAATAATTTTTTTGGCTACACTTTATATATATATATATATATATATATATATATAGCATAATGAATTCTAGATGAAAATAAAGAAGATATTGGGAGTTGAAGTTAGCACTTGCTATCTAAAGATAATAAATAAATTATTTAAATAGTAGTTGTATTTTGAGCTATATCTTAAGTAATTTGACAAGATTTTGGCTCAAAATTTTTAAAAGTATGTATTTTTATGTTAAAAAACTATACACAAATTTTTGTGCTGTTTGGATTTTGGATTTTTGAAATATGAAGAAAATAGTGCTTAGATATCAATAAATTAAGATTTTAAGCACTTACTAGGATTTTTGAGATATCAAATGATCAAAAGCAAATCTACATCTAATTTTTTGTATGATAAAGCTTAAGGATATAAACTATACTTTCAAAAAATTTGAAAAAAATTGAATAGTTGGATTAAGAGATTTTTAATTTTAAAATTTAAGAAGAAAATAATCTTTTACGAGTAAATAAGATATTAAAGAAATTGTTATAATTTGAGCATTTTGTATAAATTAAAGGAATTTTATTGAAAGCCAAAACTTTATAAAAGTAAAAAGATAGATATATGGAGTTATAATAATATTTTTGATATAAAAACAAGTTTTAAAAAAGAAATTATAGATTTTCTTTAAAATTATTGAGAATCTAACTTATTAAAAATTAATCAATTATGATTTGGTATAAAAAAGGATGTTAAAGATTTTTTAGATGCCATAAAAAAAATTATGTATAAATCTATTTAAATATAAAAGATTCTTATTAATATAATATATATATTTTTAATATTATTATATTTATTTATCCTCTTTATTAAAAACAAATCATTTATTAGAGCTTGGCCAATAAGTTATATGTAAATTCTCTATAGCTAAGTATCTAAAACATTTTCAAATTAAAAATCATGCCATATAGTACCATGCAGTTGAATTCTTCTATTCTACAAATCAAAAAAGGTCTTATATTATCATCTAATTTGTTTTATTGTTTTATCATATTAATATTTTTGGATGCCCAAAAATTCAAAATCTTTGTTTTAGAAGATTCAAGAGCCTCTGCTTATTTTATTGGCTTAAAAGTTTCAAAAATCTATAAAATTCTTATAATCAAGAAATCCAAGATCATTCATGTAGAGGTCATAGATGGTCAATCTTTATCCTCTAGAGATGTTATTTATAAAATTGGTCTATTAGAAGTTACATCAAAGAATCGTAGTAATTAAATTATATTTAATATCATTAGATTTCTATCTAATTCCATCATTTTAAGACTTCTTTGTCTTAAAAGATATAATCTATGTATAGATTGGATATCCTATAAAATAAATTTTTTTAAAATATCACAATCTATTATTATTAAACTTGATAAAAAATACTATATATCTCATAGATCTAAAACCATAAAATCTTTGTTTATTGAAGCTAGAGCTTTTATGAGAGCAACTAAAAAAGACACTTCTTTTATTATTTATACAACTCCAATATCTGAAGTGGCAAGTACTACAATAACTTTTCTTAAACAATATAAAGATTTTAAAGATATATTTGAAAAGAAAAATATGGATACTTTATCAGAAGATCACCCATATGATTGTATTATTGATCTTCAAGATGGTACACAACCATCTTTTAATCCTATTTATAACTTATTATAGAATAAGCTTACAACATTGAGAGAGTAAATTGACAAGAATTTAACAAAGAATTTTATTTGACATTCAAAATCTCCTACTAATATATCTATACTCTTTGTGAAGAAAAAATATGGATCTTTATGGATGTGTCTTGAGTACTATGGCTTCAACAAAGTGATGATAAAAAATTATTATTCTTTATTATTAATATCTAGGCTCCTTAATTAATTTGATTAAGTTAAGATCTATACCAAAATAAATCTCTATGGAACTTATAATCTAGTACGTATCAAAGAAGGGGACAAATGAAAGATTGCTTTTTGTATAAGATATGGACACTTTGAATACAATGTTATGCCTTTTGGCCTTACAAATGTGCCAACTATTTTTTAACATTTGATAAATAATATATTTTATGAATTCTTTAATAATTTTATTACATGCTATTTGGACAATATCTTGATTTATTTTAAGAGTCTAAAAGAGCATAAATGATATGTTTGCCTTTATTTATAAAGATTATAAGATATTAGATTATATTCCAAATTAAAAATATATATATTTTATAAGCTCTAAATAAGATTTTTTGACTATATTATTTTCAATGAAGGCTTAATGATGGATCTAAAAAAAAATAAATCTATTAGTGACTGAACAATTCTAAAATTGATATGTAATATTTAATATTTTTTTAGATTTATAAATTTCTATAGGATCTTTATTAATAATTATTAAAAGATAATTACTCTATTTATAAAATTGATATGTAAGAATAAGCTTGAATAGAGATTAAAAGTTGAGAAAGCCTTTGAATACTTAAAAATAAATTTTATTATAGTTTCAATTTTGATTCACTCAAATTTTTTTAAATCATTTTTCTATAAAAATCAATGCTTTTTATTTTGTATTAGAAGCCATTTTATTATAATTTGAAAAAAAAAGAGACTGTATCCAATTGCATTGTACTTAAAAAAAATTTCAGCTGCAAAGATTAATCATGAGATTTATAATAAAGAACTTCTTGCTATTAAGGATTCTTTTAAAGAATGGCTCTATTTGCTTGAAGGTGCTCCACATCTAATGATTGTGTATATAGATCACAAGAACCTTGAATATTTCATGTCAACTTGTATTTTAAATCTTTGTCAAATCCATTGGAGCATATCTATGAGGATAAATTTCACCCCTTAATCTAAATTATAAGATGAGCTCGAATAATAATTGCCTGTAATTGGTGGTATGAAGTAAAGGAAACAAATAGTAAAAACAAATAAAAAATAAACACAAAACAAGTGAAATATGTGCAATTAAGTAATTATATATTATAAAATTAGTCATAGTTTATTCACTAGATTTTTATTTAATAAAAAATAAAAATAAAAATAAAAGTTATATTTTTAAATAGATAATTTTTTTAATCTTTTCAATGATGTAAAAAAATATATAAATCTAAGTTAATATAAATAAACTATGATAGTTTAAATATAGAAGATAAATGATAAAAAATTAAATAAATAATTTTTACTTCAAAAATAACTTATTTAAGAAATTAATATTAGCTATTGGTCCTTCTATTTTTTATTAATAGAATTAATATTTTTTTATTTTTGACTTCACTATGGTATTTAAAAATATCCAATTAGCCTTAGAATCTTATATGGCCTTCAAATCTTGCTCTATTTCTTCATAATGGCTTCTAAGGTGATAAAATTCAATGTTATCAAAATCTTGAAATCTTTTCTAAAAATTCTAAATAAATTTTAAATAAATTTTAAAAAATCATATAATATTTTCATACTAATATCTTTTTTAGGCTATATTTTTTCTACTTTTGTGATTTTTTATAATATTAAAATCAATTTAAATCTACTAAAAATCTTATTTTTTATATAATTAATTGAAAAGATATGAGATTCTTTTTTATGCTTCTTTTAACTATTAATTAATCATTGATAAGATTTTTATAAGTAATGCATGTAAATAAGAGGTCAATGTAAACATTGATTTCAATAACTAACCATTAATATTTAATAATAAACAAAAATACTAAATCAGCTAAAATAATTACTTCCAAGACTTACTAAGATTCCATTTCTTCTCCACTAATGTTATTCTTCTTCATTTAGCATCTTCTAAACACATTTTTATCTAAAAATAATAATTTTTATACTTTAAATATATATTTTTTTCCTTAAAATAACTAATGAGTGAATTTGATAATTCACACATAGTGACCATCTATGACAACTTGCAAAAAGGAAGAACCTAGAACTAATCTTTCAAAATGCTATTGAATAAAAAGAGGAATTGCCTACAAAAGTTTTTAATATCTATCTAAGATAAGAATGAGTGAGTTTCTATTAATCTAAAGGAACTAAATTAAGTTTTATTCTATAGAATTAAAGAAGGAAAATTAAAAAAATTAAATCTAATCTAAGAATTAATGATTATAAAAAAAGAAATAAAAGCTAAAAGCTAAAAAATAAAAAGATGTTATTTTTAAATTCCTCTTCAATATGAAAGGATTTTAATATCAATCTTTTTATGCCTATATATCCATTAGGTGTCAAGATTGGTCTTTTTGTGTATTAACACTAGTTCATTGGGATAGTCTATTTTTCCAACCGGATTCAAACTCAAGATATTTTATTAACAACCTCTCTTGTGACCAATACTTTGACTTTTTTTGGATATTTATTAGACATAAAATCATAAATTCTAATATTCTAATTTTTTTATTTTTTTATTTTTTATTTTTTAAATATTCAAAATTAAAAGGATCTAATTAAAATACCTTTGTCACTTACTTGGAATTCTTTTGATTGTATAATAAAAGATTAAATTTTATGAAAAAAAAGAATTTATACATAGATCTATTTTTTCTCTTAAATTCCAATATTCATTCTCTTGACTTCACCAAATTTTGATGACTTTAATTTTTTAGGCCTTGAATAAAGATGAATATAAAAATGAAGTATTTTCTTTTGGTGTGTGATAAAAATTATACTCTATATTCTTTAGATCTATTTTCAAAAGTTCTAGTAGAATTTTTTTTTTTCCATTCAGTATTTGCAATCAAATTAAATTATTTGAAAAGATTTTTTTAATTAAATAAAGGACCCAACTATAAGATATCAAACTTTCTTGAAAAATCTAATCTCCTAGCATCTTATAAAATGACCAATATGCGAATCCTAAGAATTTTGATCTTGTATCGTTTGTCAAAGGTAATTTTTCTTCTTCTTTATATAACCTCTATGTGTTGAGCATTCCATCTCTTGGCTTCATCTAGACCTTCTAGACATTCCAATCTATCTATCAAAGATTGTTTAATTGACAACTTTTTTGTCAAGACAATTTGAAGAGAAGGAATTTCAAATTCAATTAGTAAAATGGCTTCTATATCATAAAGTAAGGAAAATGGGGTGGCTTCAGTAGTCACCTTAAATATAGTCCTATAAGTCCACAAGATTGTAAGAAGCTTTGTATTCTAATCCTGTTTAGAAGTTATTATGGTTTTTCTAAGGATATTGACTAAAGTTTGATTCAACCTCTTTATATGCTTGTTAATTTGAAGGTGATAAGAAGTAGTCTTTTTATAGTTAATTTTAAACCATGAAATCAAGTCTTCAATCACTTCATTCAAAAAATGCTTGCTCCTATTACTAATTAGAATTTTTGAACATCCAAACCTAGTGATAATCTACTCATAAAGGAACATGGTTGCTTACTTAGTATTATTGGCCTTAACTACTTTTGCCTCAACTAACTTAGTAAGATACTCAGTTGCTATCACTATGTACTTCATTCCACTATTAGAATTGGAATGAACTTCTCTAATATAATCTATTTTCTATTTTTTAAATAGAACTAAAAGTAAGGATACATCAAAGGATAAGCTCATTTGGATGTGATTTGTAGCATATCTTTGACATACATCATATATTTTAATATACATATGGGCATATTAAAATAAAATAGGCCAATAGTAATCAGCTCTATAGATCTTCTATTTTATTAATGTCTTAAAAAAATGATCTCTACATGCACTATCATAATATACCAATAAAATTATAGGGATTTTTTTTTCCATCATACACCTTCTTAACATCCCATTTATTTTATATTGATATCATTTGCCACAAACTATTGTAAAATATCTACTATTAATTTTGACCTTTTAATATTTTATTTTAGATAAATGAAAAGGTAAGGTTTGGATGGTTAAAAATTTGATAATTAATTCATACCAAGTAGAGATGGTTGAAATAACAAATAAACTCTCATCTATTAAGATATCATTGATTGGAACTTCACCCATTTATTTTAACAACCTATATAAGTGATTGGCTTAGATGTGCATACTTCTTGACTTGTATTCTATTATATAATCAAATTATTCTAATAATAGTATCCACCTTGCTAGTCTATTGTTCAATTTTATCTTGTTAATAAGGTATTTGATTGCCATGTGGTCTACAAAAAATACTATTAAATTTAAGAAGAGTTAATATTTGAATTTCTTGATTAAAAAAAACCATGGCAAGATATTCTTATTTTGTGGAAGTATAATTCTTTTCTATAGGATTTAATTGTCTACTAACAAAGGCTATAGGATAGTCCTTGTCTCTTTTTCCACTTGCTTGATACAAGGTGCTTTCTACCGCCATGAACAAAGTATCACAAAGTACATAAAAAGGTAATGACCAATTTGGTGGTCTTAAAATAAGATATGTACTAAGCTTTGCTTTAAAAATGTCAAATGCTTCTTGATATTATTTATTCTAGTCAAACTTCACATCTTTGTATTGAAGTTTAAAAATAAGTATGGAGATGGTAGCATAGTTGTGTATTATTTTTTGATATCATATAATGTGCCGTAAGATTCTTTATATCTCTTTTATTATTAAAAGAGGTTTTAATTCCACAATCATCTTGACCTTCTCTAAGTCTAGTTCTCTACCATTTTTTGATACTACGTATCCTAATAGGATTCTTTTTTTAATTGCTAAGAATGTTTTATCAAGGTTTAAAGCAATCCTAATTTTTTTATATCTTTGAAGACAAGACCTTATACAATCATAATATGTTGTCTTAAAAGATTGGGTGCTAAAATCATCAATGAACACTATCATTGATTTGTGTAGCAAATTTAATTAGACATATGACATTGCTCTTTGAAATATCAAAGGAGCATTGTAAAATCCAAAAGGCATGACTATGTAGATGAAGATGCCCCAAAATATAGTAAAGGTTGTTTTGTGGTGATCCTTTGGGGCTATAGAAATTTAATTATAATCTAAATATCCATTCATAAATATATATAATTTGTGTCCAACTACCTCTTCTAAATTCATTTTTTTGTTTTAAAAGAACTAATGAATCAATTTGATAATTCATAATGTCTCTATTATGTTTTAACTTTAATATCACATATTGAGCCAAGGAGCAACAAGGATTATCAAATGCTTTATCAAGATGATCATATCTTATGCCAAAAAAGAAAAGGCAATATATAACCAACAACAAATAATATTCTTAAAACTCAAGAAATTTTGTATTTGAATAACTTTTATATCAATTTCAATGGATTTTTTTTTGTTTCTTAATCAAATTTGTACAACCTTGGTTATAGACCCTCTTATTTTTTATGTTAAATATTATTTCAATAATATCTATAATGATTCAAATAAAATCAAATTTGAAGACTATTTTCTTTATTTTAAAAACATCTGTATATTCTAAAAGAGCCATTATGCCTTTATATTTTTCAAATATATTATGACTTCTTAGTTGTAAGATATTTTAGATTCAAAAAGATATTGGAATTTATTTCTAAAGATTTTTAGTGGCTTCAAATGTAAAAAGCTATAATTTTTTTTTTTTCTCTTACAACACATGTTCTAGATTAAAAAATCCTCGACATTACTTATATAGACTTTTTTAATTACTACTAATTCCAAAACAACTATGATCTTCTATTTCTATAGACTTCATCACAAATCTTCTACCATCAAATTTTTTTGATACCATATATGTAGTTGTTGACTAATTTATCAAGATATCATATTTTATTCTTTGTAAA
The DNA here is from genome assembly GCA_036785485.1 of Physcomitrellopsis africana. Taxonomy (NCBI): domain Eukaryota; kingdom Viridiplantae; phylum Streptophyta; class Bryopsida; order Funariales; family Funariaceae; genus Physcomitrellopsis; species Physcomitrellopsis africana. Next base: position 16,195 of record JAWRVF010000503.1, on the reverse strand, counting down.
AAGACCATTATAAGTGAAGAAACAACCAAATTCTTTATTGATAATGTCTATTGATACCATGAATTGCTAGATGATTTTATATCAGATCAAAGTCTATAATATGTGTCTAAGTTTTTGAAGTCATTTTTTGAAATTTTTTGAATAGATATCAAGCTTTGTTCAATATTTCATCTATAATTTGATGGCTAAATAGAGCAAATCAATCAAATCTTAGAGTAGTACTTAAGGTGTACCATTAATTATTATTAAGACAATTAGATGTCTTACTTGTCTCTAGAAAAATTTGCCTACAACAATATACTTCATGCATCTATTCAATATACTCTATTTTATTCTAATCATGGCTTCTTTCCAAAATTTGATATGTTATTTGTTAGTAGATTTAAAAATCCAATGAAAAATGATTTATAAGCTAAATTACTAATATCCAAGCTATCTTAAAATTTCAACTAGAAGAAACTTAAGTATGCTTTAAATAATCAAATGACATACAAAAGAAGGAACAATCTTCATTTCAAGTTGGTAATAAAGTATGATTACTTTGATGCAATATAAAGACTACTCAACCATCTAATAAGTTGAACTATCGAAGGTTGGAACCATTTTCTATTTAAAAATAAATTAACTGTGTTGCTTAAAGATTGGAATTACTAACATCAATGAAGGTACATCTTGATTCTTATACATCTCTTTTAGAATCTTACAAAGAATCAAGTATATAAAAAAGAATACAATTGCTACCACCTTGTGTTGAAGTAGATAGCCATAAAAAATTTGAGGTGGAAGAAATATTTGATTTGGTGTAGTTATAATATTAGTGATTATATATAGAAGCCAACTTCAAACTTAATCAATACGCCACAAAAGATACAAGAATTTCATCAATAATATCCTTTTGGATCTAAAATAGCAACATGTATTAGATAATATTTTTATCTAACATATTTGAATATGGTGCATTTTAGATTTTATAATTTTTTTATAAAAAAAGTGGAAGTAGTCTAAAAAATTTTAAAATTCAATCTTTATATTAATATAAACTAACATATCTAGAAGTAATTCCATTCTATATTAAGATTATAACATGTCTTTGATTCTTAGAATAGATGATAATATCGTTCAAATAATACATAATAAAATTATTTTAAAATTTATAAAACATATCATTTTTCAAATATTAAAAAATAATTAGAATATTTATAATTTAAAATGTAGTCTTTTATTTATCATCTTCTTTAATATATACTAGATTATAGGCTCTTTGTATATCTATCTTAGTATAGATTATAATTTTATTTAATTGATCAAAAAGTTTTAATATCAAAGGTAAAGAATAATAATTCTTGATGATGTATTTATTGAGTCTATGATAATATACACACATTTTTAAAGATCCATCTTTTTTTTAAAAAGAAGATTGATACACTTAAGGGAATTTTGATTGTTGAATAAAATTCTTTGTAAGATTTTTGTCAATATATTCTTTCAAAAAAATATATTTATTTTGTAATAAATTATAATTTTATTCAAAAAAAAATTGAGCTTATTCTTGAAGATTAATTATATAATTTCAAAATCAATATTTTAGCAATATATTAATATTTTTCTTTTTAAATATATATTAATATTTTTAATATTATTTTAGAATTTTATTACAACTTCTACTTGAATGAGGACTTGATAGTGTATAAATAATAAATATATCTTTCTTTTTCAACTTGTATAAAAATCCTAGTTCCTACAAATAGAAGTTTGATTTTTAGATATATGATGTTTTTTTATTGTTTTATTTTTAAATATTTTCTATGATATTTTTTTAGATTAAAAAAAATCTAAGATTTTAATATATCTAATTTATTTGAAGATTATATATATTTTCAACCATAATAATTTGAAAATAATAGGATTAAATAAAGATTTTATAATATTGAATTCTACTAAATTTTTATAATCTTTCACAATTATAAAACTAGTCATAATCTATTCATTGGATTTTTATCTAATAATGTATAAAAGTAAAAATTAAAAATTATATTTTTTAATTAAATAATTTTTTTATCTTTCCAATGATGTAAAAAACATGTAAATCTAAGTTACTATGAATAAGTTATGATAGTTTAAAGATAGAAGATAAATAATAAATAAGTTAAGTAAATAATTTTTACCTCAAGGATAACTTGTTTAAGAGATCAAGAATTCAAATCTCACCAAGGCTCACAAATAGTATATAAGGATGTCCTAGAAAGGTCACAAGACCTTAGTCTTATCCTCCTACCTACATCTACGGTGCTACAATCTATATAGAACTTATACACCTCTTTTCTTATAAGGATTATATTAGCTTTTGGTCTTCCTATTTTTTACTAGTAGAACTAATATTTTTTTTATTTTTGACTTTACTATGTTGTTTAAAAACATCAAATTATCCTAGAAACCTTATATGACCTTCAAATCTTGCTCCATGTCTTCATAATGGCTCCCAAGGTGATAAAATTCTATTTTACCAAAGTCTTCAAAATTACTCTAAAAAATTCCTAAAAAATTCTAAATAAATTCTAAATAAATTCTAAAAATCTCTATAATATTTTTAATATGATTATATCATTTTAAAACTATTCTATTCTACCTTTTTTATTTTTTCTATAATAATAAAATCAATTTTAATCAACTAAAAATCCTATTTTTAACATAAATAACTAAAAAGACATGAGATTTTTTTTCTCATACTTCTTCTACCTACTAAGTAATATTTATATATTTCTAATAAATAATACATATAGATAGAAGGCCAATATAGACATTGGTTTCAACAACTAAATATTAATTATTACAACTGAAAAAAAAATACTAAATCAACTAAGATAATTACCTCCAAGACTTACTAAGATTCCATTTTCATGACTTTTCTCTAATAAGACTCTTATAACTTATAAACTCTTCTAAATTCTAATGAATATTTAAAAATCAAATAGAATCTCTAATCTTAATATTTTGATATTTGAATAATTTGAAATTATAATTTTAATTAATCTACCAATTAAGATTTATTGATGGAACTCACATTGATAGAAGTATTTGTAGTAGAAATATATAAACATTTAGGTGCTAAAATATGATTTTTTTGATAAGAATTCAAAAAATTGATTGTTGCATTTGACAACAAATCAATAATTCAACTCAAAGTTTGAAGATCAATTAAGTTTAGTAATAATTTTTTCACATTATATTGTAATCTATAAAAAAAAACTAATAAACAAGTACAACATTTACTCACTTGATATGAATTTCTAATTATTAAAATTATATTATATATATATTAATAAAAATCATTTTTTTTATTATAAAATTTGGATTTTGTTAGTAGTTTTAGAAATTATATCATATTTTCTAAATATTTTGGATTTTGTTAGTAGTTTTAGAAATTATATCATATTTTTTAGAAATTATATCATAAATTAAAAATTTTCTGAAATATATGCAAGTTATCTAATTTAGGATCTTATTCTAAAAATAATTAGAACTAAAAAAGAACAAATCTACTAAGTAAAGTTCTAATAAATTTGACTTGGGATGCTTGGATTGGATAACTAAGAGATTGGAATTGAATAAAAAATTATACTTTATTGATGAATCTTTAAAATTTGGATCTAATACCATCAAATTTCTTCAAAAGAGCAATTTTTTTTTCTTGCTAGTGCAATTGTACAAGTTACTTGAGGTGGTGCAATAATTAAAGAAATTCTTATCATCAATATGTATACATGATTAATTACTTCTAATGTTGTTTGACGTGGTAGATAAAGTTAATATATAAAAGCATCAAATTTCTTATTTATTCTTGTATTTATATTATTGCATTTTTTATTTTTATAAAATTTTCCATACTTGTAAATTTTTTAAAAAAAATTCATAAGAAAAGAAAAAAAATAATAATATAAGTTTTAGTCAAGGATAATTTGCCACTTCTAAAATATTTTGATACTTTCAAAAAAAAAAGGTAGTCTATTTTTTATCAAGAAAGATGAAGCTTTAATATTATATATATTAATCTTATCAAATTATCAAAGACACGAATCTATATACAACCTAAAAAAAAAATTCATATATCACTAATAAAAAGTTAAAGTAAAAAAAAAGAAAGAAATAGATATAAGATAGAAAAGAATTAGAATGGCTATTGCCATATACAAATGAACTAGAGAGTTTCAAATCAAGATTGGAATAAAAAAAAGCATTAACAAAATTAAAGATGGCCTCACTCTTATCTCTATATTTACCGGCTATGAAGTAGTTTATATATTAATAATTATAATTATATTAGAATTAACTATAATTAATTAAAATTTATAAAACTACTAAATTTAAGTTTTTTTAGCAAGATAATTTTTTTATATCCATTAAATTTCAAAAAAATTGCCTTAATTTCTAAATAAAAATTTAAAATTTAAAGTAATTTTGAATAATCAAATCAAAATCAAAAAAATAAATTTATATTCTTAAATTTATAAATTATTTTTTATAATCTATATATGAAATTAGATTCATAATCTTCTTGCTTCTTTTTTCAAGCTTTAATACCATGTTCAAATGTATTTGAATCAATATAAGAATATATACAAAAAATGAATAAAAAAATCTAAAATTTATAAAAAAATTTAATAAATAATCATTAGATTTTTTTTTTTATAAATATAAAATTTAAATCACAAAAAAATTAGATATCTAAAATTCTAGATTCTAAATTCTAAATATAAGTATTTAACCACAAAAATATGTAATCCTATCTACTATGATAGTTAGCTTGCATTGTATTAAAATCACTTCATCAAACCATTCATTCTTGTTTTTATTTGTGACATGTCTCTAGGATCTTATGTAAACTTGCATAAAATCACTCCATTGTTTAAAAGTATAGCAAGATGCTTTACTATATAAAACATATAAGTATAAGACTACAAGATTATATCATCCATTTGAAAGCATTTGGTCATTTCTAGTCAAAAAGTAAATAAGCAATAAACTTTTCTTTTTGTATGTTAAATACCTTCAACTCATATATGCTTTTTAACCTCTATGGTATAATATTTTTAATATTTTAGAAACTTATTTAGTTCTATTTTAAATAATCTATATATTTTGTTAAAAATTGAAATAATATTAAAGATGTCATAATAAGATCTTCATATAATAATAGTTAATTCAAATATTTTAAGAAATAATTCAAATATTTTAAGAAATAATTAGATATTTTTAATAAAAATTTAATTTTTTTTAAAAATAGTTTATTTTATATAGGTATATATATAAATATTAATAATAAATAATTTATTTATATAATAATAATTATAATAATAAATATTTTATATATTATATATATATATATATATATATATATATAACTTATTTAATTATATTCTTACGTTGATAATATAAAGTTGGAGTTTAAAATATAAGGATGTTATATTAGTATATAATGGAGATTTTGAGAGGTATTTTTAAACTTTTAATGTTGAATTTCTTTTTATTTTATAGAATTTTATGAAGAAAAATTATTGGTTAATAATCCTAAATAATTTTTTTAAAAGTATTATACATATTAAATTAGAGAGTATTCTTTTTTAATAAAAAAAATCACTTCTATAAAATAGATAAAATTAGAATTAATTATATTAATAGAATAATATAAAAGAATATTAAAAATATTAATCAATTATAATAATAATTTATATTACTATATAGTAGTGTTAATCACTATTAGTATAAAGTAATAAATATATATAATTATAAAAAATAATTATACTTTTTGATTGTTATTATAATATTATAATAATTATTGACTTCAATCAATTTTTTGATTAGTTGAATTCTAACTAATACATATTTGGCTAAATTTTTTAAATTATTTTTCTTCATGATTTTAAAAATTATTTATCAATCATCATAAATTTTTTTTTAAAGGATATTGCTGTATATATAAATCTAAATTCTAAATTCTAAATAAATTCTTATAATGAGTATTGGCTTGTATAGAAGCTAAATTTTAAGAAGATTTATTATTAATACAAAATATACCAATATTTAAGCTTAGAGTCCTAAAATTTGTTTTTTTAGGATTGAATGATTTAGATTGTTATGGATACAAATCTATACAAAGTTCAAAAGACTATATACTCATATACTATTGAAGAAGGAAGAAAGCAAGAAAAGATGAATTAATTATAAGATTAAAAAAAAATGAAATGATTATTGGTAATTACAAAGAGACTAGAGAGAGTCTTGAACTAAGACTAGAATAAAAGAAAGGAATTAATAAGATTGAAAATAGCCTCAATCTTGCTTCTATATGTACTAACTATGAAGGAGGTCTTGTAGAAGCTTTCTAGGAACCACAAGGCTTGTGATTCAAGTATCAAGTTATATATTATTTCCAATATAACTTCCTAAAAATAAGAAACTTATGGAACAAGTTTCAATAGCTATGTGGCATATTTATGAAAGTCTAAATATCTAATCCGCATCTAAGAAATTTTAATGAAGCTTCTTAAACAAGATATTATCTTTCTAATATATTTTTGCCTATTTCTATTTTAAATTTTTTTTATTTATTTAAGTAATATGAACATTTGTTTTCATGTTGTAATATAATTATTAGATGAAAGAATATATAAAGACTAATAATTTAGAAGGATTGTATTAAAAATATAGTAAAAAATTACTTTAAAAATCATAGATAAAAAATAGGGAGATAGTATAGAATTTAATGTTAATGTTTCATTTTTATTAAAAAGACTTCTATCTACTTTATAAGACCATAAATAAGCCAAGATAAGATAGATTAGACATAAAACTACTATAGAAATATTTAAATAAAAATAAAAGATAATTATCATAGAAAAGCTTAAATTGATATTTAAGGAGGACCATTTATGAACCAAGATCAAAACCAAATTCTAAGACAAAAAATTGTATGCCTAAGGCATATATAAGATTTTTTTATTGATTGTAGAATGGGATAAGAGAGAAGACTTGATAGAGGCTTTATAATTATTAGTTTTAAGTAATTTTAGTTTGTAATGACTTTGTAAAAGTTATGCAAAGTTAAGATAGGATTTGGATGACTTTGTTTTTGAAAATTAATATAGGATTCATATTTTAGAGGATTTTTTGAGTTTTATTGTAGATCTATAAGTAAAAGTTTGTAAATTTGCATATATAATTATGTTATATTTGTGACAAAAATATAAATATAATTAGTTGGTCAAGTTGAAAGATATTAGATTTCAAGTGGATTAGAATATTAATAATTGGTAGTTAGAAGGCTAATAAGGATTTCTAAGATTTGCAACAATCCACTAGTTGGATTGAGGTGAGAATTAATAAACTAGTAATTAATATAAATACTAATATTTATACAAATTTTAAAAGAAAATTGGTAGTACAAGAAAGAGATCTTAATGTTGGGAGTTCATTATTAAGATTAGAGAAGAAGGTTGCTTGACACTTGAATAAATTATTTGTCTTTTCTTTCAATTGATAAGTGCAATTTTTTAAAAAAAATTTGTACTTATTTTTAACTAGAAGGCTGAAAAGTATATATAAATTTTTAAATAAAATCAACAATTAATTATACAGTAATAGAGATATTAATTTACTATTGGATCTATTTAAGATCTGATTAGGATTTTTTTAGAATTTAATTAAAATTTGATTATGATTTAGTTAAAATTTAAATAAAATTAATAAAAATTTAATTAATTTTTTAGAATTTGATTAGGATTTGATTAAATTTAATTAAAGTTGATTAAGATTTTATTAGGATTTTTTTAGGATTTAATTAAGATTTGATTAATATTTAATTAGAATTATTTAGAATTTAATTAGTATTTAATTAAGATTATTTAGGATTTTTTAAAGATTTTATTAGGATTTAATAGATTTATTTTAAGATTTTATAAAGATTATTTAAAATTTCTTAGGATTTGCTTAAAGGTTGTTTAAAATTTGATTAAGATTTAATGAGATGTATCTTGAATTTTTTTAGAATTAATAAGATATACTTAAGATATCTTATGATTTACTTAGGATCTTATTTAGATTTTTTATGATTACATGAAATGTATTAAAGTAAGTAATAATAAAAATAAAATAAATTATCATGTAGAGAATATCATTTTGGATAAGTTACTAATGGTGAAAGAATTGGCTCTTGGGATGTCAAAGGGCTATCCTATAGATGAGCCACAAGGTCAAAGACCAAAAGATAAGGTTAAGAGGATAAATGATCTATCAAGAAATATCTAGAGATTAGATAAGAGCATAAAAAATATATCAAGGAATATCTTTATAGTAGGTGAAATGCCAAAGGATATACTTAATATATCTTTTGATGAACATAAAAATTAAAAATAGAAGTTATTCATTAGGGTAGCAATTATTAATTATAAGTAAAAGATATTAGAAGTGAGAGTCATCTTATTCCATACTTCTATTTGTATGCAACCCTTGCTGATGCTAAGTGTTGGAACTTCTAACTTCTATTTTTTTAATAAGATATAATTTATAATTCATAGAAGTAAAAATTGATTGATTTGAGGATTTTAAAAGAATCATGATTGCTAAGATGGGTGTTTCTAATCATCTCATGTATTTTTTTTTTTAATTACAAGAAGAACTTTAAGATAAATTGAATTTTTTTTTCAACTAGATGCTTAGTGCATTTCAAAGTTGAATTTCACATTAGACCGCATTGTTATATTATGTCCTCTTTTAAACAACTAGTTTAACAAAGAATAATAAAATTGTTTTATAATTTGATGAAGTTCAAGATTTGACAAATGATATGAGCAACAAACTTTGATCAATATTTTATATGAAGGTGGTTGATAAATCCCTTCAATTATTGATAATGTCCCATATCAAGGCAAGAAGACCATCTTACTATTTGATCATTGTTAAGGCCTATATAACTACTTTCAAACAATACATTCTATATTCCATCTAATATAGTACTTATTTCTAATAATATTACTAAGTATTAAGAGTCTCTTCTAAGATTGTGATATTTAATATGTTATATCTTATTATCTATTGAAAAAAAGACATATTTTTCTTAAAAATCTTTATCATAATTTCTATATTATCTAAATTAAGATAATCTAAATATTTTATTTGATAATTCTATAAATCACAACTTTTAAAATGAATATGCTAACTGTTGATTTCTCATATTGCAAAGTTATTCTGTAAATTATACTATTGTGTTGTCAATGGTTGGTCCTTAGTTTTGATATATGTTATTTATAAAAAGCAACAACAAGCTTTGATGCATTTATAAGATTCTTGGATGGCTCTCATGTGCATTTATTAGTATCATATCTATACCATTATATAAATATTCTAATTTATTTTGAGATTGCCTTGAATCCAAGACTTCTTCTACTTAAAAATCTTAATTTTTATTTATTTCAATAAAAAATTGTGATAACTATTATTTTTTTAATATATTGATTATAATTTAAGGCTTAATAAAAGATACATAAAATATAAAATGGATCTTTATTGATTGTGATAATTTCAATTATTATATAATAATAATAATTATTATTTTGATAATAAATGAGCCAAGCCTTCAATAATCTAATTTTTTAAAAAATCAATATTAATCTTAGTTTTTAAATTGGGCAAAAAAATATTTTATCTATTATAACTACAAAAATTAGAAGAAACAAAGTTAAAGAAAATGTGATAAAGAAATAGATACTTGCTGATCCAAAATTCAAATATCCTTTTGGAGGGCTCTTAGTCAAAACTTTGGTACTATAAATATATCTTGGTCTAGAACTTAGACATTTACTTTGTAGATTTTTAATTTGAACTTTGATACTATATATATCTATCAATCTAAAGCTTGGATATTTTACTTGTTAGTCTTCAATCTGAACTTTGGTACTATAGGCGTTGACTAATTCAAAGTCTAGTAATTCAAAGTTAGTAGAAAAATCCTTCAAATAATTTGATTAAGGTTGGATATCAATTTTAAAAAGTTTCTAACTAAGTTAGACTTAAATTAATATTAATTTTAAATAATTATAATATAATTCACTTCTACTAAATAAATAAATTTAACAAAATCTTACTTGAGAAAATTTTACACTCACTACAATTATAAGCAAGACTAAAACAAATTCATTTTGATTAGTAAAAAAATAATAGAAGAAAAAAATACTAAATTAAATCTAAAAATAATCAATTTGGATGAGATATAGGATTTTAGTAATATTGATAAAATACTAAAGAAAAAATTTACTTCCAATTAAGTTTGTTATATATTTATACTATTTTTAATTAATTACAATAATTAGCTATTTTATTTATATAATTACTTTGTTATTTTATTTTAACTTAATTTTTTTATTTTAAATATTTTATTCTTAAGTATATTAGATATCTTTGATTTATTATTAATAGAAGATTCTTTTATTTGGATACACTTGATTATCCGACTTACACTAATTTTGGTTGGAGCTGATCGTGAGTTGGATTGATATAGCCCTAGACAGACATGTCTCAATGATTAGGTATCAATTAGATCATAGAAAGAATTATTGGAGGCTTTAAATAGAATAATAGGACCAAAAGTGATATTAGAGAGGAAAGAAGATGCATTAGGATTAGAAGAGAAGAAATTAGAGAAAGAAAGAAGTATATGTGTGCAAAGATTTGTGTATGAGTAGGAATAGGAAGATGGGCTAAACTTGACCTTTTATAGCCTAACATTGTGACCATGTACAGATCAAATATTTTTAAGATTAAGAAAATTTGGATCACTCCATTTTTCTTTTCCTTAACATTTGGCAACCATGCTTAAGTTCAAACCTTAGAATTATTGCAATCACTCCAGATATGTACAGATTTATTATAAATATATGTAAAGTGAATTACAACACTATATCATAATATTATTTGTAATAATTCAATTAGAAAAAGAGAATGGCGGTGTTGTGTAATAACACAACCATTAGATGAAAGAAGAAAAGAATGATTATAATATACAAGAATTAAAATAAAAATATTTTAATAAATTATTTTAGAATTATAGATAATAGATAAGAAAGTATTAAAAATTAAAAAATGCTAATATTGCCTTTTTATAGAAGAGGCTTCTATTTAGTTTTGTATGGCCATACATAAGGCAAAATAAAGTAGATTAGAAAAATAAATAATATAGGCATCTTTAAAAAAGAATTAAAAATAGGTTTTAGCAAATTTTATCTCAAAATTCTCAGAGTTGATACTTGGAGAGGATTGGTTGTAATCCTAGGTCAAAATCAAACCATGAGGTACAAAATTACATACCTACAACAGATCAAGGGTTCTTTTGTAGATTAGAGAGTTGGATTAGAGAGGAAACTTGAGAGGATTTGTTTGAATATTAACTTTGAATGATTTAGTTAGAAATTGGCTTTGTAAGAGCTTTGCAAAGTCAAGGTTATATTAAGTGACTCTGGATTTTGTAAAGTAAAGAGGGATTACAAATTTGAGTATTTTATAAGTTTGATTATAGATTTATAAGTGAAATATTTGTAGGTATTTGATAGTAGTTGTACTTAATATATATTATAAGTTTAAGCTTGATCAAATAATTCAATTAAAGGTTATTGAACTTCAAGTGGGTTGGAATCTCAGAAGTTGGGCTTTGAAGATTAGTGAGGGTTTCTCAAATATTTTGCAATCTATCAATTGGATTGAAATAAAAATTATTTATATAGATAGTAAACTTGATTTTTTATTAATATATGAATTTCAAAAGCAATTAAATGGGGCAAAAAGAAGATATTTGTATTGAAAATTTAACATCAAGATTAGAAAAGGAGGGCGGCCTATACCCGAGTAGAAGTTAGAGCTTAACTTTTATTTGGTAAGTTGGATCTCCTTCAAATTTTTTGTACATGTTGTCAACTTGAATATTGAAAGGGATGCAAAGTTTGAAATAAGATAAATAGTTAGATTATCAACCATTGTGGTTTTAATCTGCTATAGGATTTGATTAGGATTTGTTAGGATTTGATTAGGATTTGTTAGGATTTGATTAGGATTTGGTTAGGATTTGATTAGGATTTGGTTAGGATTTGATTAAAATTTGATTAGAATTTTAATAGGATTTGAATAGGATTTGATTAGAATTTAAATAAGATTTGACTAAGATTTGATTAGAATTTGATTAGAATTTGATTAGAATTTGATGTCAAGGATATACTTGTTAGAACCTTCTAGAATATTCTAGAAGTTTCTTAGAACTCTCTAGAACCTTCCAAAGCCTTCTAATATCTTCTTAGTGTCAAGGACATACTTATTAGAACCTTCTAGAATATTCTAAAAGTTTCTTAGAACTCTCTAGAACCTTCCAGAGCCTTCTAATATCTTCTTAGTTAGTAGAAGTTGCTTGAGAAGCTCCCTAGTTGGAGGAAGCTGCTTGAGAAGCTTCCTAGATAGGAAATATGCTCATATTGGAGTCAAGAAATTTGAAGAGTTCTTGGTCTGACAAGCATCTCTTGGAGCTCAAACTCACTCTCACAGTGTGCTTTGCTCTCGTGGAATTAATCGAGTTCTTGCAGAGTTCTTTGTAGGCTTCTTGTTTGAACTTCAAGTCTATTTTGTGTCAAGTGATATTAATCGAAGTTCTTATAGTTCTTCTTGGATGTGATCTTTGAACTTGATACATATTACGTAATGCGTGTGGTTTAGCCGAGACTACTCTCACCTTGGATATCAGAGTTAGTTCCTTCTTGTTGGAGTGTGGATTATCCCTCTTCTTGAAGGTACACTAGTATTTTAGAGGTTGCGGATTACCCTCCTCTAAATTGATATCTTTTTGTCATAATATTGAAGTCTTATTCTTCTTAGAGAGAGTGGATTATCCCTCTTCTTGAAGGTCTTAAGGTGTTTTAGAGATTGCGGAGTATCCTCTTCTAAACCAATATTTCCTCTTTGTAGAAACAATTACTTCCTTTCTCTTAGAATGGTTGGAGGTCAAGACATTAATATGAGCGAAAGTTTGGAGTCCAAGATGGACGCTATTATGAATGCTCTTACTATGTTATCACAGAGAACTACGGTGATGGAAGGAGTCTTTGCAAGACTTCATAATGATGGAGCATCCGGAATAGCACAATCTGGGCTTCATCAACCTCGAGCTTCTGCACCAGAAGAAGCAGCTTTACCTGTGGTTCAACGAGAATTATTACTTCCACAATGAAAAGAACCTCGAATTAGACTTCCAGACAAGTTTGATGGCACATGCTCCAAGTTTCGAGGTTTCATCAATCAAATCAAGTTAATAATAGCTCTACAATCCGAACGTTATCCGATGGAGGAATCACGCATTGGATTGGTTGGAACTTTGCTTACGGGACAAGCTCTATCGTGGTTTGCTCCTCTATTTGAAAAAGGATCACCAATTTTGAACAACTTTGAGACTTTTTTGGAGGCATTTGCAGAAGCATTTGGCGAGCATGACAAGGCTCGGTGGGCTACAACAAAAATTCGATCACTACAAGAAGGGACTCGCTCTGCATCAGTCTATGCATTGGATTTCAGGCAATTGGCATGCGACATCAATTGGAATGAAGAAGCATTGATGAATCAATTCTATTGGGGTCTAAGGGATGACGTAAAGGATTTGTTATTATTTCTTCCTGATCCACGAACGCTCAACGAAGCCATTAGTCAAGCTGTAAAGTGCGATAACCGCCTATTTCAACGTCGCCAAGACCAACGCTCCAGACAATATATAAGTCATCGTGGCGCAATTATATCGGCAAGTAGCCTAAATTCACAAGCGGAGACAGAAGACATGCAGATTGATACAGTACGTATCAAATTCCTTACTCCAGAAGAAAAGAAGCAGCGTATGGAGAAAGATTTGTGCTTTTATTGCGGTGGAGAAGGCCATGAGTTAAAAATTGTCCGAAGAAGTAAAATGGACGCAATATCAAGAATAGAGGTGCGTTTGTTCAAAAAAACGAGGATGCCCAGCTACAATAGGAACCGTGCGGCTGGACAAATCAAAACCAGGTTCCTCTCTTTCTATTCAACCTACCCGTTGTTTTACAATTCCTTTGTCTTTTGGTCCTAAAAAACTAAAAATCTTATCTGCTTGTTTCTTAGACCAAGAATTTACTAAGCATCACAAAATTCTCCTAGTACTAAAATTCAAACCTGTTCACGTAGAAGTAATAGATAGACGATCTTTATTATCTGGTAGTGTCACCCATGAATCAGAACCTATAGAAGTGACATTTAAAGACCACAATAGTTATATTGTTTTCAACATTATTAGCACTTCATCAAATCCTATTATTCTTGGTCTTTCTTGGTTGGAAAAATATAATCCATCCATAGATTGGAGGTTGCGGAGGATAACATTTCCCATAGAACAACTTGAGGACAAGCTTGGAAAAAGACCCCAAACCAAAAAATCCTTATTCATTGTAGCAAGAATGCTTGTAAGATCGTGTAAGGAAGGCACACCATTGGTCATTTATGCGGCTCCAACTAGTGGAGAGCAGATTTCAACAGCAAGAATATCAGAACAATACAAGGATTTTCAAGACGTGTTCCAAAAGAAGAATGCTAACATGCTACCAGAACATCGACCATATGATTGTGCCATAGAATTGCAAGAAGGAGCACAACTGCCTTTTGGCCCAATCTACAACCTATCGCAGACAGAGTTGGCTGAGTTGCGGAAATACATTGACGAGAACCTAGCCAAGAACTTCATTTGTCATTCAAACGCCAACTATGCAGACCAATCTTATTTGGCATAGCCAAAGGATGGCTCACTTCACGGATGTGCGTGGACTATCGAGGTCTCCAATGTCAATGACATATACATAGTTACCTATTAGGATCAGATAGAACTAGATAAAAGAAGGTAAAAGCAGGTTAATTCCATAATATCTTTAGAGAAACTTCCTAGAAACTTCATAGACGCTGCTTTGACTTTATAAATGTCCATAGTAGACTTTTGGATTAGAAACTTGGTCAATAAGTTAGCCACATGTCGGACATGTTGGTAGCTTGAAGACCGTTTCAAATACGCCGGGTAAATATATGTTAAACTTGCTCGCAAGTTTGACACACGTTGTCAGCAACTTATTACACGTGTCTTGTAAATTGGATACGTATTGGAGGTCCTATAGAACGTCGCCACTTAGCTCTTAGGTAGATAGTATAAATAGAGACAAGAGTGAAGCCTTCTTCACTCTTGTCAACTCCTTTCTTGTTTCTAGTTTGATTTCAAGAGTCTCTAGTGTCTTGTCTTTTGGCAATAGCCATTCCAGTTTCTTTTAATATATACACTACCTTGCTTCTATTTTGTTATATTTCTATGAGAGTGTTTTTCACTTACTTATTTGCTTCCGTTGAGTTCTTGTCCTTGACAGATTGACAAGAGTACACTTACAATATCAGAGCTTTGTCTTTTCTTGAGTGAGAGTGGATTACTCCTTTCTCTTGACAAGACATAAGCATGTTAGAAGTTGCGGATTATCCACTTCTAAACTGATATTGTTCTTAGCATTTTCTTTGTTATCAAGTCTTTCTTTTTCTTTTGCCTTGAGCAATATCACATAGTTTTTTTCTTCTTAGTGTTATTATGGCAGAGCTTATCAAAATGAAGACTGCAATGGCACAAATGCAAGAACAATTAAGGGAGTTAATGCTTGCAATGCATCAACTCAATCTACCACCACAAGAAAGAACAAGAATAGCAAAAAGTGGAGATGTAGAGATGATTGGAGCTGCTTCAACACCTGCATCAAATCACATTCCTTCTCCAATTGTAGAACACCCTGTAAGCGCCAGAGAACCAAGAATTGCTTTACCCGAGAAATTTGATGGTACGAGATCAAAGTTTCGAGGGTTCATCAATCAAGTACAATTGGCAATCAAACTTCAACCGCAAAGCTATTCAACTCCAAGATCACAAGTCAGGTTTATTGGAATTCTACTTTCTGGTTCTGCATTATCATGGTTTTCGTCCTTTCTTGAACAACGAAATCCCATACTAGACAATTTGGAAGCTTTTTTGGTGGAGTTTTGATCTATGTATGGTGAACACGATGCAGCTCGTGTTGCATCAAACAAGATCCGAATTTTACGACAAGGAAACCGCTCTGTAACAGTGTATGCT